>JAWPHD010014792.1:0-59101 GCA_037043455.1 Cyrtodaria siliqua | reverse complement strand
TCCTGATCCAGAATGTTTTATGGTTTTATGTGAATCAATGCTGACTCAATGAAAGGTGAACTAAGAATTAACAAAGTGCAAATAATCTTGCAATAAAATATTTGTATTGGTGAATATAACTGATATCAATAAATGTAATCTATTGAAGGTTGTACTACATTGTGTTCTAAACTAAAATGGTAACAGCACTCATTTACCACATAAAAACATATTGTATGAATATTGAATTGATTGTTATGTATACATGTATTGTTTAATAATAATAATAATAATAATAATAATAATGAATTTATTATCGAGTAAACTCAGTTGGACATGGTCCAATCTTCCCTAAGGTTCTCAACAGTAAAATAATACAAAAAGGTCAATAACATTTTTAAAACACATTTACAAGTCGAAATAATACAAAATAGTCAATAAGATTTTCACGTTTACAATTGTCCGTGCATTCACTGGAATAGATTGACAGGCTGAAGAAATATACGAATGCAAAAAACATAGACAGTTCTGCAAGATTTAGCACTAAACAAGCAATAGTTAATACAAACGATAGTAATTGTTATGATATTTTCTTTGGAAATTTTACTTAATTTACTAACATTTACAAGAGGGTTATACCCTCCCACTTCCCCCCTCCCCCCACCCCACCACACACACACACATACACAACACACCCACACATACAAAATTAAAACATGAACATATTCATAACATCATTCCCACATAAGACCCATATAGAGCTGTCCAGCTGGGTTCGGGTATAATACTCTTGTAAATGTAAGTACACAGTCTGGCATAATTTCCCGTTTCAAATACACAATGTTGTGCAGCTGGGCTTCTTGTCTCTTTTTATTTCTTTTTTTTTTACCGCTCCAACGGGATCTACAGTCTGTTCATATATAATAAGTGCATAATTTGAATATATGTTATAATATACATTAGCTAATTGATGATGATGATTTCTAAGGTTTAAAATCCCTCTACCATATGAGCCCCCGGGAAGAATCCCCCGTTGGCTCGGCATTATGTCTGGACTATTGCGTGAGTGATTGTGTGTAGTGCTATGTATCTATCTACAGTCTACTTGAAGCAGATATAGTGCTGCCACACTGGAATACCACGCCGTAGGACGTGATACCCCACCCAGACACATTATTCTGACACCGGGTTGACCAGACGGTTTTTGACCAGTCGTAGTACTAACCATTATTTGCTTGTCAGGCATGGGTTACAAGTAACTACTCCATTTTTAAAGTCTTTGGTATGACGCGGTCAGGGGACTCGAACCCACGACCTCCCGAATGCAAGGCAGACACTATAACCACTACACCACAATGCTTCGGTATTAGCTAATTCATTTTGCTATTACTTATTAAGCGTAACAAGAATAGTAATTACGTGAATATAACATCACGCTGTATGACTTATCTCAGACAACAACATATTATAAATGTCAATTTATGTTTTCTGCTTGTATATATGTAACTAGTTCCTTGTATTTCGTTTCGGCGAGAAATAGTAATATATATAGAGGATATCTGTTGTTTTGGAGTGAATAACATATTTCATTTCATCGAGAAGTGAGAAAACTATGTTATTCACGACAAAACAACAATTTTTATTTTTATTTTATGAATTTACCAAAAAAATATAGGCAACTACAGTAGAACAACAGAAGTAGTCCCGGCAGCTACTGTGAAATAAAACTCTATAGTCCACAGTGTGGAATAACACTTTTATTTCACTGATAAAATACGATATTTCATTGCATATCATAAAATAAATACAGTTTATCTTTGTGTCTGTATATGTACGTGTTTGTTAATATTAAGAATCACATGCTTGTATATAGGTAGTGTGTATATGTGGACGCGCGTATGAGCAGGTATGTGCGTGTGTATGTATGCATGTGCGTATGTACGTGTGTGCGCGCGTACCTGTGTGTATACCGATCAAACATAACATTATATTACTATATAATTCTATAATACTTTGAGATATTTTCAGTATCTCAAAAACACTGGTTATAAACTATATATTACATAATTTAAAATGATATTTTATTAATATTTCTAATGATTCACGCCTTTTTACACCAGTTTGCACGAGAACGCCAAGACAACGTTACATCATCCAAGACGACGTTACGACAAGTGGAACCGGAACTCTTCGTTAATTTCCGTAATCGTTATTCCTAGTGACGGAATCTGACGAAGTCGGCCGTAAAACAATCGGAACGTCATTGGGCATTTCCGCCACTGACGGAAAAGGCCGAGCAATGTTCCGTACTGGGAAATATCTCCCATTGGGAGACATTTCCCAGTAGAGCAAACGAGTAGATATAGAGAATATTATGTCAATGTCTTTTTTTTCTTTTCTTTTTTTTTAGCCATTCTTCGTTTTCGTGCCGAGCCTAATAAACTTGATAGTAAAAGGCACTGACATAATATTCTATTTATCATGTAAATTATCCATATTTTCTGTATGAATTACTATTATTACCTATTTCTTAGAATGGTACGCTTATCGAGGACGTCGCCATGTTGTTGTTTTTTGTTTGTTTTATGACGTCAGGCAAAATTACGTGCATGACGTCAGATAACGTTACGTACAATAAACGCCGAGGGATTCCGCATTGATTTGCTTTATTGACCAGTGCCTAATTAAAGCAAAATTTAATAGGTCACCCCTTTATTAGGCAGATAGGGGCTGGCGTGGCGCAGTCGGTAGCGCGGCGGATTTGTAACCGGAGGCCCCGGGTTCAATCCTCCGTGGTGCCACTGAGTTCCGTCGGTGTGTTCTTGGGCAAGACACTTTACCTTAGCCTCGTCCGTCGGATGGGGACGTAAACCGGGCGGTCCCGTGTATCGGTCTATCTTCCGAGCACGTTAAAGAACCATAGGAATCTATTCGATAATAAGAGTAGGGCAGGTTCCCGGATTCCTATGTATCCTTCCCCTCTCTCTGGGGCGGCTCTAAATAACCTATACTGTGTTGATGAGCCGTTAAACAACATTCAATTCAATTCAATTATTAGGCAGAAAAGTGCATATCTGCATGATAAATAGCTTTTCTATTCCCAGTATTTCCTATATAAATCAGAGACAATTATGTAATATAGTTACTTTATACGTTCACCTTATGTCATTACTATTTTCTCTCTCCAATTGAAAGTTAATTAATTTGTTAACGCTTACCATTGTATATGTGTATATGTATGGAAATCTCGAAAGAGGAAATAAAGTGTATGATCTATCTATAAGCTGACTGCAAAATAAATCCAGGTGATTTGACATTTATTTTAGTTCACATAATGTTATTCATTGTAAGGTATTGTTACCAACTGAGAAAGTATGTATTATGGTAATAATTAATAATATGGGTGTATTAATATCAAAGGTCACATGCTGATAATATTTCCTCCAGATTAGAGGACCAGTACTCTATGTGTGATGTCTATGAGAGAGTAAGTGGTCTGGTGTAAGATGATGTAAGAAGTCAGAAGTATGTCAGAAAGCATGAAAAAAAAACATTATTAATCATATCGAATTATTAAAATAGTATTTGTGCATATTTAATTAAAGTCGATGGTGTATCTTTGAAGAATAGTTGTATGACTTTATTATATAAAATTATGTTATCAGTTTAGTTTGCTGTTAGAATCTTCATTTCTCCTCCCAGAAATACAGAACTGACCACAGGAATTTATACAGATGTTATCATTCAGTGGTGTGTGCTCTTGGGCCATTATAATCACAGATAATCACAGATTTATAGCCCTAACTTGGCAGGTGTTAATGACCAGTGCCAATCATCGGAGAGATCCCCTGGTCTAACAATCTCGGCCTTTAAGTAAACACGAAGCAGAATTGAGAAACAGTTTAAATGTTTGAAACACAAGATTGTAATTTAATTTCCCACAAATTCTAAATGTGTGAATAACAAACACATGCTCTCCTCTTCCAAGCATAGTAAGAAGTTCACATCAATATTATATGTATTAAATATATGCTTATAATTGTTTTTACTTTCCATTTTTTTGATTAAATTATTATTAACATTTTGAACTTGTATGCTTACTTGTTCAACTACAATGTATTCTCTATTTATCAAATATATGTTGAATATAAAACCAGCTATAGACTATTTAAACTTCCATTCAAATTAGTATCATCATTGTTAGAGTTTGTAAATATATTAGATGGTGTTTTACGAGAAAACTTTTTTTCCAATTATAACTAATATATGATATTCATAACTTTCACATCTGGTCAACTTCCGGTAGGTTGAGATATTCAGAAGGTGAAAATAAAGGGGTTTACTCGGACTTTATCCTCAATATCTATATGAAAAAAGAAAATATTAGACCATGATTTAAATTAAATGTATCCATATTGGTGTTTTAAAATCAGACAACACCAAAAGAAAATACATAGATATACATAAAAAATTAATCGTTTAATATAATTATCACTACAAACTAGTTGTATAAAGGGCTAAAGTCAGTTGAGCACCAATGATAAACACCGAGTCTAACCCTTACCAGAATGTGGAGGTCTTTTATTTGATTGATCACTGATTGGTCAAATTATTTTGATGATGTCATTTGAAAGTTATGAATTATAAAAAAACGCTACTGTCAAGCCGTTGTATCTTATGTATCTTATTTTCGGCAATGTTTGCGATCCTAATAAACACTCCTGAGAAAAGCACCATTTTCCGCATTTATTATATGCGGTACATTTCATATACATATTCTTGTAACAATAAATTAATCCTGTCATTGCCCGTCTGTGACGTTTATCACATGATTTCAACATATACACACTCTTTGATTATAAATACATGTACATTATATATGCGCTTCGATTACAGATACATCCCCGTGTGGTTGCCGGGGTAGACTACAACCACTGCAAATCCCGCTAGAGGCAGAGGGGTAGGACCACCCCACCCCACCCCCTTCCACTTGTCATTTTTCTTAATGACATTGCATATGCAAATGTGGAAACGTGGCTCCATCCTAAATGGAGTGTCAAAAATAGAATTTGCAGCAACTCTGCAGTTCTGCAGGTTAAAAGGTTCTATGCCCATGCTCCATATTTTATCCAGATGTAAATGGAGGATGAGCCTGGCATGTTCATCCCTGTTTGGCGTCATATAACCTTTCTTGTGTTGGTGTGCCGTAAAACCCCAATTCAATCAATCAATCGATTACATGTACATGTTCACTGCATACACACTTTGATTACATATGTATGTACATTATATACGCACTCTGATTACAGATACATGTACATTATATACACACTTTGATTACAGATACATTTACATGATATACACACTTCGATTACAGATACATTTACATCATATACACACTTCGATTACAGATACATGTACATTATATACACACTTCGATTACAGATAAATGTACATGTACATTATATACACACTTCGATTACAGATACATTTACATTATATGCACACTTCGATTACAGATACATGTACACTATATACACACTTCGATTACAGATAAATGTACATTATATACACACTTGGATTACATATAAATGTACATGTACATTAAATACACACTTCGATTAAAGATACATTTACATCATATACACACTTGGATTACAGATACATGTACATAATATACACACTTGGATTACAGATAAATGTACATGTACATTATATACACACTTTGATTACAGATACATTTACATGATATACACACTTCGATTACAGATACATTTACATCATATACACACTTCGATTACAGGTACATGTACATTATATGCACACTTCGATTACAGATACATGTACACTATATACACACTTGGATTACAGATACATGTACATTATATACACACTTGGATTACAGATAAATGTACATGTACATTATATACACACTTCGATTACAGATGCATGTATATGTACACTATATAATATACACACTTCGATTACAGATACATGTACATGTACATTATATACACACTCTTCTATTACAGATGTATGTATATTATAAACACCCTTTGATTACATATATGTATATTATATACATAAATATATGTATACCCACTTTGATTAAATACGAGAGCTGTTCAACTTATAAGTGAACACTTTCAATGTGTAACTGAATCAACTATCTTGAAATTCTCGACGAATATGTTGATCTTAATGTCAAGTCTAATGCTTACTTCGATATGAACATTATGACATGCAATATTATGTGCTTCCTAATGTTGCTGCATCCGTATTTTTGAAAAAAAGGTTGAGAATGACATTTTGAAGCAAAAATCTTTAATTATAAAAATAACTGGAATACAAATTTTAAGACAAATGCTTTTAAATTGTGGTTTAAGGTTATAGTATTCTGCTATGTCCATGTCTGAACGTAAACAAAGTGTCATATGCCTTTTTTTGAAATGTGGCGATTTTCAAGATTTCAGCAAAATTTAACATGAAATTCAACTATGTTAAATTACGAAAGCTTCTATACTCTGTAAAAGACGTTTTGGACCATGGCAGTGTTCGAACCCGTACAATGATCGCTGAACCATGACATTCGACCATAACCCTTATTATCTCAGTTGATAATTCACAATAGATCAACAATCAACAATAATTATCGTTTACAATGAAAGTTTGCGAAAAAATAATAATCTTTTTATTGGTTACTCGAATGTGTCCGTAACTGTTACTTTGTATGGACTTTGCAACATTTTTTACAGACCCTTTGTGTGTTCGCGATATATTTTTAAAATCAAATCTTGTTTGGAATTTAATGTTTCTGGTACCAAATTAACCACGGCAACAGAAACATATAGGTTTAAAACTAGAAAATAGTGTACACCTAATTCAAAATGTAATTTAAAACGAACAGCGTGAAATTGGAGATTATTTTTAAATGCATACGTTCTAAATGACAGTTTCACATCATTAAACCACGCATTTGTTATGATATAAATTAAATAACATCTTAAACACAAGTGTTCAATTATAAGTTGAACACCTCTCGTATGCAGTGCTCCAGTTAAGCTTTCATGTACGCGTGAAAAAACTTGTATTGCGAATTTACATTTTAATACTAATGCGTATTCTTAAAACAATTTTTGCTAAAATATGATAAGGTAACGCAATGGGTCCAAACAATACTTTAATGACGATTTTTTAATGCGTTTTGATGAAAAAATATGCGTAATTACACGCAGATACACGTCTTATCTGTAGAATTGGCATATACATTTACATCTAATATATAAACATTTTGAAATGTACCCATGTATTTGTATAAATGATACAAACACGAAGACAGATTCATAAATAACAGACCAGTTCACATCTGTTTAAAGTACCTCTGCATTGACCTAATGGACCACATGTGGTCAACTAGGATGTCCTTGATAAGATTAATGGTTTTATTGCTATTATAGCTAATCAGTGAAATTAGATAAGCATTGGCTCATTGAGAGCTGTTTCCATACAGTAATGCATAGGACTTTATGAGAAGCTTCGAACAATAACAATATTGTAGTCATAGAGCGGATTCGCAACATAAGTTAGTTACACATATACCCTATCGTTCGTCGACTTAGAAACGATGTGCATCGATTTTAAAACCTGCCTGTTGATTTTAAAACCTGCCTGTTGTTGACGGGCATGTGACTTTAAGTATAAATACCCAAGCCCAGTACACAGTACCATATGTCAGTCATTAAATGTCAGTCAGTCACTAAGCATGACAATACGCGTATCCCGCATAATAATATAGTATTATATGTAGGCATATATCTCATATTTTCTACGTATATGGCTCACACCAAAGTAAGCTTTATACGGTGATAAGGCATGGTCATTCCGTATATAGCTTATCACCCTCTAAATACAAAATTAGTTAAAATAGGAGCGCACAATAACAGAAAAAATTGCATACATTATTTTACTACTACTACTACTGCTGCTGCTGCTGCTGCTGCTGCTGCTGCAACTACCATTATAACTACCACTGTTACCACGACTGCTACTATTACAAATATTACTAACAGCGCAACCACTACTACTTCTACCGATACGACTACCACTACTTCTACGACCACTACTACTTCTACTACGACTACTGCGTTGAAATAGGACATTTTCCTGCTCATTTTGCGTTCTTCAAAGTAGATTTTAGGCATACTTTCAACGTAAGTACAGACACATTGCGGATATATAATATTTTTAATATATTGTATGTAGCGAAACACTTGTGCTGAAGTACAAGTGTCGGTCCGTCTGTCTGTTCGTCCTAAGTAGGTAAGGGTTGCCGAAATGGTAATTTTTGGAAGATCGTAATTAATAGCAAAGTTCGAATAAATATCTTTACGTAGATATTTTTTATTATGTAGTGCTATCCTATTAATAAATGCATAGACAGAGGCAATCTTCAAGTGTTCGTCCGTCTGTACAGAACCGTTTGTGTACTTGTATAAGCATTCATTTTGTCTCTTTTAGGCCTACCAGAAACATTTTTATTTCTAAATACAATTGATAATGTTTCAAAGGCTTCAGAAACTATTAGAGATCCAAATTCGCTGAATCACTATGGTCAAAATGTTTTTGTTTTGTTGTGTTTTTGGTAATGAAAAAAGGAAAACCGGTTAAAAATGAATCAGTATCACAGTTCAATGTATTGGAAATCAAATATTGCTTACATCAGTTTTATGTTAGCACTCTTTTAAACATTTTGACCAAAATCAAGAAAGTTTACCGTTTAGATTTTCATAAAATCATATTTCAATCTGATAATGTACGATTTTTATTCATTATCTAAATTCAACTTGTGATATTTCTGTAGATTTGGTAACAATGATATGATTCTAATAAATTGTATCAACGTATCAGTGATAATATGTGTTGAGAATGTGAAAAATAGCAAAATAATGAAAATATAAAAGAACAAAATATAAAATATAATTTGCCTTAGTGGGTTTTGAACCGACGACCCAAAATCTTTTTAAAGAGTACAAGTACAGCACCTTATCAACTATTATAATCAATGCATTAATGAAGAGTATACAAACGGAGAGTTTCATTAGGGATAGGAATCCTTAAATATACTCTGTAAAAGAAGTTTTTGACCATGGCAGTGTTCGAACCCGTATAATGATCGCCGAACCACGACATTCGACCATAACTCTTATTATCTCAGTTGATAATTCACAATAGATCAACAATCAACAACAATTATCGTTTACAATGAAAGTTTGCGAAACAAATAATAATCTTTTTATTGGT
This sequence comes from Cyrtodaria siliqua, assembly GCA_037043455.1. Lineage (NCBI taxonomy): Eukaryota > Metazoa > Mollusca > Bivalvia > Adapedonta > Hiatellidae > Cyrtodaria > Cyrtodaria siliqua. The sequence continues at coordinate 49,822 of JAWPHD010014792.1, read as the reverse complement.
TACTCGAATGTGTCCGTAACTGTTACTTTGTATGGACTTTGCAACATTTTTTACAGACCCTTTGTGTGTTCGCGATATATTTTTAAAATCAAATCTTGTTTGGAATTTAATGTTCCTGGTACCAAAATAACCGGGTAGGGTAGACCTTGGGTTCTAAAAAACGATACTTAAATTGTGTCCATTATTTTTATTTTTATATGACTTTATATACCCTGGTCCAAATACTACAAAGGTCCTATATCTTTATCCTCAAAGGCGCTCGATTGCATAGATATGTTTTAGTTTAGTTTTTATTCTAATTTCTTTTAGCTCGATTGGGAAGAAGCTTGTATGAATCTCTCGAGTCCGTTTCCTTGGCACAAACCAGTATTGAGTGTTCTATTGAGAGTCCCCGAGAACGCTCCCGGGCGAGATCGAACCCGTGACCTCCGGAGTGAGAGGTCAAAACTCTAACCACTGAGCCATCTCACCCTCTATAGATATTTTTGATGCTTATAACTTCACAACTGTAAAATGCAACTTCTCAGAAAAAGTGTTTTATGTGAACGATCTAGTCTAAAGACAATGTTTCAGTACCAGAGTTCGATACCGTTAAGAACAAATCGGTCTGATACCGATACTGATACCAACGAAACGATCTGGTATTTTCAACCGATACCATGTCCCTTGATAATTTATAATTTACGACCGAGTTTACTGATATACTTAAATGACAATGTATTATTAATCATTAATTAATATCTTCACGCACTGCACACTCTTCACGCACTGCACTCTCTCCACGCAATGCACGCTCTTCACGCAATGCATGCTCTTCACGCACTGAACGCTCTTCACGCACTGCACGCTCTTCACGCACTGCTTCACGCACTGCGCGCACTTCACGCACTGCGCGCTCTTCACGCACTGCACGCTCTTCACACACGGCACGCTTTCACGCAAAGCACGCTCTTCACGCACTGCATGTTCTTCACGCAATGTACTCTTTTCACGCAATGCACGCTCTTCACGCATTGCACGCTCTTCACGCACTGCACGCTCTGCATGCTCTTCACGCAAATAAATGCATATTTCCCCATAACCTTTATATGTCCCCGTACCTTATATATCATTACATATTGGGTCATACAAACATAATAAGTCCCAATGCTCAATATACTTATATAAGTTATTTCATTCGATAAAAGTAAAAAAAATAATGTGTAGTTCGAAGGTTTATAGTCTCTCCACCGACATACTTGACAATCCTCACGGTTCACCGAGATGGGCACAAAAGAGTCTGGACTGTAAGAAAGTAAAAAAAAGAAAAAAGAAAAGAAGGTCGTGATATATAAACTCGTAGCAGTTTCACATTTTATATCATGTATATGCAAGCATAACATAATACGATCGTATCTACCAGTTAAGACCCAACTTTTTATACATTTTAAGGTCGTATCTACCACCAGCAGCAGCAGGGCCCTGTTTTATGAAAACATCTTACGATAAGTCTTAAATTTTAAAATCGTTTATTTTTTTTAACGAAGGATTCAACATGTTCAATGTAGACAATTATGTGTACACGTAGTGCAGATATATACCATGTATAAGAAAATGAAATGAAATCACGTCTATTTGGAAAGTGTAATTTATAGTGAAGCATTTAAAGAAATTGATTTACGATCAATGTTTCATAAAACGGGCTGCTAACCTGCTTTCACTTACGACATGAATAAAACCCTGCTTAAGCAAACTGATATGAGAACGGGTACCAGACTGAATGTTGCTCAGTTGTCGTAAGTAACACTTACGTAACACTTACGACTTTATAATTTTAGACCGTAGATATGCTTTCATAATTTGTTTGAACTGGAACTCGATATTTTGATTTACAATACGACTCTTTTGTTTGTATCAGGTCGGTATCCAACATGAACACCTACTTTTGAATGGCTTCTGCACGTGCACGGGTGTTCATATCGTATACCTACCTGACCTCCGCACGTGCACAGGTGTTCATATAAAATGAATAAAGGTGTTTTCAACAAGGATACATGTGATCTATGTATATATACAGTGGCGGATCCAGGATTTGAGATAAGGCATGGGGCGCAACTTTTTTTAAAGCTGAGAACCCCGACTTGTCAGATTTTAGTGGGAGCAACTTAAGAAAGAGTTGACAAACAAACAGAATAAAGCTGTGTCATATGAATTTTTAAGAAGTAACATGATGTTATAAAAAAAGGGTTGGGGTGGGTGGGGTGGGGTGTGGTGGGATGGGTTGGGGGTGGTGGGTTGGGTTTGGGTGGGGTGGGGAGGGGTGGGGAAGAGATGGGGTGGTGGCGGGGTAGCGGTGGGTTGCACCGATTACTTCCGATGACAAAGACTAATAATCATATTATTGGAATTTTAAAGTGTTTTTCAGACATTTCACAATGATGGCCTCTGTCCGTGTACTAAATCCAGGATTTTAGGTTAGTTCGGATTTCTGTAATCCCATTGACATTGCGTTAGAAAATAAAAAAATAGAGCTCAACTAAGCATGCATACACTGAACGACTTTAAAAACAAAACAGGGAAATAAACTGAGATAAATGACAAATTTCATCTATTCTATTTAACAATATCTACAGTTGATTTGCTGAATAAATAACTTGTTAAATTCAGAGCATAACAGTACGACCCCCAAAAGCAAAAGTCACAAAACTAATACCCGGTATATCCCAATATGCGTAGATGTCAGGTGTGCATTGCCGCTAATGTTGGACATTGTGACTTTTGCTTTTTGGGGTAGTACTGTTATTTTTTTAATTTAACAAGTTTAATGTTGATCGATTTGAATGAAATTTTCAGCAATTCAACTGGATGTAAGTGTGATGAAGTTCAAAAACTGTACAGGTTTTGGTATCTGAGTGATGGATATAATAAAACACTAGAATGTAAAACTCACAAAGTGTAAACAGAAGGTCAAGGTCATTTATATTGACATACTTTAAGTAGGAACATACGGATGTAATATAGATGTAAGTGCGATTGAAGTTTTAAGCTGTATTGCTTTTGGTATTTGCGAAATGGAGATAATAAAAAAAACTTTAATGCTAAAAGAGTAATGTAAGATAGCAATGTAAATGAACAAAGTGATAAAAGTAGGTCAATGTAATTCTTATTGGTACATGCCGCTGTCATGTAGAAAAAGTAGGTAAATGTAATTCATATTGGAACATGCCGCTGTCATGTAGATGTAAACATGTGTGAGGTTCCAATGCTCTATTGCATCTAGCTGGTGTCTTAACCAAAAAGTGGAATGTGAATCTTGAATGTAAAACTATTAGGTGCACAACAAGAGCTGTCGGAGAACACCGCAGCTCGACTATTCGATTTTTCAATGAATAATCAATTATATAGCCAGTATATACCATCAGAAAACAAGACTAAAACTATTATTGTTAGGATCTCATACAAATTATAATAAAATTTGTGGTAGGTTGTGAACTTTTTTTTTCTTTTTTTTTATCAGTTTTAATCCAAATTTGCAGTATTATTAAAGACATTTGTGGTCGAAAGGCAACTCGGGAGGGAGGGGATATCTGGTATTGATATTTCATCTGTGTATCTGAAATTAACCTAAATAATGAACACTTTCATGGAATTATTTTTTTAATATGTGGAAAAGAAAACTTCACTTTGATGCATAAAATAAAAATTAAGATGAGTTTACAAATAGATCTAATTGCAATTTTTTATTTTTTATTCTGAGTACAGTAGTTTATAGTGAAACGTTCATATTTATAGATTTGCTCATTTTTACATGGCAGCCATATTTGATATACCTTAAATAACGAACATTACCTTGATTGACTCGTGTTGCTTCAACTTGACATACATGGATGGCCCTCCTGGTTCACACATGTCGGAAACGTCAATTGATTTATCTAAAATGTCGATAATATCTTTTTTCCTCTTCGGGTACTTCTCTATATGTGTTTTGAGTCAGGAAAAACAATTATCTTCATAGTCCTCATACATGTCTAAAGCTTGACTAAGTACATTATCGGAGTCATAATCAGCCAAGACCTGACTACAGAAATCGTCCGAATCGTATTCGTTTGTTGTCATCATGTGTGGTTGTGAGCCGTTGTGTAAGTCGGTTACCGGCCTCGTACATCGGTGTACATGCATTTGAAAGACCCGCGCACGTGCGGTAACACCTCGAGCGCTTCGCGCTCTCGGTGTCACAATTCGCACGTGCGCGGGTCTTTCAAATGCATGAACACCTAGTACTTAGCCGGTAACCATTACTTACCTTTTGTATAGGTGACTTATATAGGCCCAATGGAACAAAATGTTCATGATTTAAAGACACATTTATTCGTTGAAAAATTATGGATAGCATGTTCCATGATAGCATGCTTTTTAGCTGATTACGTCTCGCTGACTGATTACCACAGATACATTATATTGAGGCCCCATCACAGTTTTTTCCTTTTCATTTAATATTACCTTAGTTTTTGATATGAAATATATTGTAACTAAAGACACTAGATTGTTTATTATGGGGGAGCATATAGTCGCCGCTTTTTCCGCCCGTCCGTGTGTGCGTCCATGCGTCACACTTTTTGTCCGGAGCATAAATCAAAAATGATGCTTAATTAAAGTTTGTGTGAATAATTAGGACACTGGGGCGGGTCCAAATTTGACCTCAGGGTCAACATTAGAACAAACTAGTTAGAGGACCATATTAAGACGATGTTATATGCAAAATATCACAGCTCTATATCTTGTATTTTTTCAGAAGATATTTTAAGATTTGTTAAATGAAACTGATAAGCCCCATTGCGGGGGCATTTATGACCACAGGTGCACCATTCGAACAAACGTATAATGATGCTTCACATAAACTTGGGGTCGTCCGTGGTCGAGTGGTCTTAGATTTGAAATCATATGTCCCTCACCGCTGTGGGTTTGATTCTACATGGGGCCAGGACTGTTTAGTATGTGAGTATCAAGCTATCCAGCTTGCTTACGGAACGTCAGTGGTTCTACTCAAGTGCGCGCCCGTGCACGAAGAAATGCCCGGGTTTTCACCTGGTGTCTTCCTCCACCAATAAAAAGCTGGAATGTCAATGTTAAACTTAATATTTAATTGGTAAAATATGCATACTTCTATATGCTGCCTAATATAACATGTAAGACATATTTGGTAATTGTAGCAAAAAAACTAATATAAAAATTACCACGGGTAACATTGAAATAAGATCTGCGGACACTACAAAAGGAGTTATATCTTTTAAAATGTACTATGTTTAAATGTAAACTATATACATAATATATAACTATTTGAGTGATAGAAATTAGTTGTTTAATAAACAATTATGTTATGAAACTCTGTAATCTTGTTCAGGTACAAAACTATTGAAACAATTATAACATTACTAATCATGCTTTATACTAAGTTGAAATATTATAAAGAAAACTATAATGACGTTGATCATGTTGATACACAGTCTAACAACCATATCCGTTTTTAAGTCCGGGATAAATATAGCCGGAGATTCAAATTTGTTTTAGAGTTATGAAGACTTAAATTATATTGTAGAAGACTGTATTTGCATTTAGCACACATATGTAAGTGAACTTTCATGACGAAAAAAAACGTTGTGATACAAATTAAACACAGTCTTTCTAATCGAATTAGTCCTCACTCTAAAACAAATAATGTTTTTGAAAGTATGTATATTAAAGGGAATGTAGCGCCGCAGCCAAACCATCATTATTATTGAGAGTTCTGAAATACTTGAATAAGGTTGAAAGAATTATCAAAATCGGATGATAAACAAAGACGATATGATCATTTAAAGTTTCTGTTAAAACGGATATGGAAGCGGCCATTTTGAGAGCTATGACATCACGGTTCTAAATGACCATATATGGAATATTTATAAATATGAAAATTTACTGATTTATAGGGAAAAAATGACATCAACTGTATGAAAAATATGTAATACTTAATGGCAATAATGATTTATAACACCAGTTAAAAAAAATCATTCATTTGCAGTGATTTTCTTCGTTTTAAATGATATTTATTAATATTCCATATATGGTAATATGGAACTATGACGTCATAGTTCTAAAAATGGCGGTTCCCATATTTGTTTTAGAACAACCTTTAAATGGTCATATCTTTTTTGTTTATCATCCGATTTTGATAATTCTTTCACCCTTTTCCAAGTTTTTCAGAACTCTCAGTAATAGAGTTTGTTTGGCTGTGGCGCTACATTCCCTTTAATTTCTATAACTATCAAACAATGCAAGAAAGCACATTGAACTACAGTAGAAAAATAGTCTCAATCAAACATGTCAAACCGAGACTGCAATATATATTTTTTCGTTTCTTACACATGTTACATTAAATTAATAATTATAATTGACCATAAATGAAAAATCGTCATACTGTCATATATCTAATAAAGGTTTCAGATTCAGATTCAGGTGCAGGCAAAACACGTCTCACGCCTCAAACAACAAACCAAAACCTCACGCACGCACGCATACACGCACACACAAACATATGAAAAGGTAACGCAAAGGGTCCATTAAGTATAACCATTCAATAGGTGACATCACCTTTTCGTTTTGAATCGGTGATATCACTTATTCGAATCATTGATATCACTCATTCGAATAGGTGATATCACTCATTTAAATATGAATCAGTGATATTACCTATTCGAATGAGTGATATCACTCAAAACAATAGGTGATATCACTGAATTGTATTAAAAACCAAAACGGCGCCTCATATTTCTGGAACATTGCTGATATGTAATGTTATTGTCTATTGCTGTGAAACAGCCTCCCCATAGTCTACCGGTTCCGACGAAATGAGTGCCAGATTTTTGAAAATGTCTGCTACTGTAATCGCCCCCATTCTTACGAAAATATTTAACACCAGTATACTCACTACTATCTACCCACAATTATTCAAAAGAGCAAAAGTAATGCCAGTGCATAAAACGGGTCCTAAAAACGACAAGGCCAATTATAGGCCAATATCAATACTTCCTGTTATTTCTTTAATATTTGAACGTCATGTTAGTATACATTTGAGACGGCATCTTGAAGAAAATAGGTTGTTTTATTCACGACAATCTGGCTTTAGGGCAAATCACTCGTGTCAAACTGCCCTTATACGAATATTAGATGACTGGATTTCAGCCATTGACAACAATGAAATTGTTGGTACTATATTTCTTGATCTGTCAAAGGCGTTTGATTTAGTTGATCATACTATATTGCTGCAAAAGTTAAAAATTTACAAAATAGATAGTTCTGCACTTTCCTGGTTTTCATCATATCTGAATAACAGACGCCAGCAAGTGCAGGTTTCTGGTATAACTTCAGAATCTTCACCCATTGTATCGGGTGTACCCCAAGGATCTGTATTAGGTCCCTTATTATTTTTAATCCACATCAATGACCTGCCATTATCTATGGAAAACACAGTCACGGATATTTTTGCAGACGATACAACGCTTTCAACTTCTAATTCATCTCTTGTCGACGCTGCAAATTCACTCAATAATGACCTTATCAACGTCAACGCATGGTGCGATACTAATCGCATGTCTATCAATGCATCAAAAACAAAAATAATGTATCTCTCATCTAAGAACAAAATACATCATATTTATCATAATGCCCCTTCTATTCAGTTCAAAGATGAAACTATTAATTGTAGTTACGAAGAAAAAATACTCGGTGTTACAATTGACAATACCCTCTCTTGGAATACCCAAATTGATAAAGTTCTGAAAAAATGTAATTCATTGTTATACCTGTTATCTCGCATAAAGATTTACCTTTTCTATACCTATGCGCAAATTATTTTTCAATTCTTATATCTTACCTCATCTTGATTACTGTTGTTTGATATGGGGAAATTGTAATACTTCTCTCGAAGATAAACTTGTAAGGTTCCAAAAAAGAGCTGCACGACTTATCCTAGATAAAGATTTCGATACTCCTTCCGTGGAACTTTTTACCGAACTCAGTTGGATGACATTTCCCGAAAGAGTTATATTTCAAAAAGCAATCATTATGTTTAAAACAGTTAATGATCAGGCCCCGCTTATCTTAAAGACTTATTTACTCTAACTTCAAATGTCCATATGCGGAATCTAAGATCATCATCAAATCTTCAGCTATATTCGCCCAGACCCAATAGTGAGTTATTCAGAAAGTCATTTGCTTATTCAGGCTCTAAAGTGTGGAACTCTCTTCCCCACCATATACAAAGTGCCCAATCTGTAAATCAATTCAAAACACTGTATTTACAGTGGATTCACCATCCGATATATTAGTAAATGACTAAGTCTTGCAGTTCTATTTACTATAAACATATTTCCATTTACTGAATATACCACTTTAAATGCATTTTTACTTGTAAATATTGTATATATTGTATTGTTGAGGGCCTCATGGTAGATTGACTAGTTTCAAATGAGTTCTCTCGTTAAATAAAGTCTTTATTATTATTATTATTATTATTATAGTACGCTGTGTTACTCCATTCAAGCTACTATGCCACTACTAGGCTACTGGCCATTGCATACTTTAGACGCGCCATACTACCATATCATTTTATACATTAATTTGTTTTTGTTTTTCAATTCTATCGTATACACCCTTTCCATTCTTGTTTAAATTATGGGCATACAAGAAACGTGAGAGAGAGAGAGAGAGAGAGAGAGAGAGTTTACTGACACATACCGTTACGGACGTATGGACGTCGACGATAACAAGAATGACACTTTTCGAGGGCCTCAGGCCCAAATCTCATACGAGAAAAATATGTGTTGTACCATAGCCATTGAGTGCCGGTAATTGGCATTTCAATTGATAGGTTGTGTAAACATTATATTACAACAACGGGCGTGTACATGGTATAACTCTGTCATTTATAGCACGACTGAAATAAATCGGCATGTAAGTAATGGTTACCGGCTAAGTACTAGGTGTTCATGCATTTGAAAGACCCGCGCACGTGCGAATTGTGACACCGAGAGCGCGAAGCGCTCGAGGTGTTACCGCACGTGCGCGGGTCTTTCAAATGCATGAACACCGATGTACGAGGCCGGTAACCGACTTACACAACGGCTCACAACCACACATGATGACAACAAACGAATACGATTCGGACGATTTCTGTAGTCAGGCCTTGTCTGATTATGACTCCGATAATGTACTTAGTCAAGCTTTAGACATGTATGAGGACTATGAAGATAATTGTTTTTCCTGACTCAATAATTGACGTTTCCGACATGTGTGAACCAGGAGGGCCACGTATGTCAAGTTGAAGCAACACGTGTCAATCAAGGTAATGTTCGTTATTTAAGGTATATCAAATATGGCTGCCATGTAAAAATGAACAAATCTATAAATATAAACGTTTCACTATATACTATTGTACTCAGAATTAAAAATAAAATATTGCAATTAGATCTAGTTGTAAACTCATCTTTATTTTTGTTTTATGCATCAAAGTGAAGTTTTCTTTTCCACATATTAAAAAAATAATTCCATGAAAGTGTTCATTATTGAGGTTAAATTGCTCCCACTAAAAAATTACCAGATATCCCCTCCCTCCCGAGTTTCACTTTCGACCACAAATGTCTTTAATATGACTGCAAATTTGGATTTAAACTGATAAAAAAAAAAAGAAAAAAAGTTCACAACCTGCCACAAATTTTATTATAATTTGTATGAGATCCTAACAATAATTGTTTTAGTCTTGTTTTCTGATGGTATATACTGGCTATATAATTGATTATTCATTGAAAAATCGAATAGTCGAGCTGCGGTGTTCTCCGACAGCTCTTGATTTGCACCTTATAGTTTTACATTCAAGATTCACATTCCAGTTTTTGGCTAAGACACCAGCTAGATGAAATAGAGCATTGAAACCTCACACATGTTTACATCTACATGAGAGCGGCTTGTTCCAATATGAATTACATTTACCTACTTTTTCTACTTGACAGCGGCATGTACCAATATGAATTACATTGACCTACTTTTATCACTTTGTTCATTTACATTGCTATCTTACATTATTCTTTTAGCATTAAAGTTTTTTTTATTATCTCCATTTCGCAAATACCAAAAGCAATACAGCTTAAAACTTCAATCGCACTTACATCTATATAACAACCGTATGTTCCTACTTAAAGTATGTCAATATAAATGACCTTGACCTTCTGTTTGCACTTTGTGAGTTTTACATTCTAGTGTTTTATTATATCCATCACTCAGATACCAAAACCTGTACAGTTTTTGAACTTCATCACACTTACATCCAGTTGAATTGCTGAAAATTTCATTCAAATCGATCAACATTAAACTTGTTAAATTAAAAAAATAACAGTACTACACCAAAAAGCAAAAGTCACAATGTCCAACATTAGCGGCAATGCACACCTGACTTCTCATACGCATATTGGGTTATACCGGGTATTAGTTTGTGACTTTTGCTTTTGTGGGTCGTACTGTTATGCTCTGAATTTAACAAGTTTATTGTTGATCAATTTAAATGAAATTTTCAGAAAATCAACTGTAGATATTGTTAAATAGAATAAATGAAATTTGTCATTTATCTCAGTTCATTTCCCTGTTTTGTTTTTAAAGTCGTTCAGTGTATGCATGCTTAGTTGAGCTCTATTTTTTTTCTTTTCTAACGCAATGTCAATGGGATTACAGAAATGGGGACATAACCATTGCGCATCCGAACTAACCTAAAATCCTGGATTTAGTACACGGACAGAGGTCATCATTGTGAAATGTCTAAAACACTTTAAAATTCCAATTACATGATTATTAGTCTTTGTCATCGGAAGTAATCGGTGCAACCCACCGCTACCCCGCCACCACCCCCATCTCTACCCCACCCCATCCCACTCATCATCCCACCCCCCTAAGAGTAGGGCACGGTTCCCGGATTCCTATGTATCCTTCCCCTCTCTCTGGGGCGGCTCTAAATAACTTATACTGTGTTGATGAGCCGTTAAACACCATTCAGTTCCATCCGACCACACCCCACCCCACCCACCCCAACCTTTTTTTTTATAACATCATGTTACTTCTTAAAATTCATATGACACAGCTTTATTCTGTTTGTTATTCAACTCTTTCTTAAAAGTTGCTCCCACTAAAATCTGACAAGTCGGGGTTCTCAGCTTTAAAAAAAAAATTGCGCCCCATGCCTAATCTCAAATCCTGGATCCGCCACTGTATATATATATATAGATCACATGTATCCTTCTTGAAAACACTTTTATTCATTTTATATGAACACCTGTGCACGTGCGCAGGTCAGGTAGGTATACGATATTAACACCCGTGCACGTGCAGAAGCCATTCAAAAGTAGGTGTTCATGTTGGATACCGACCTGATACAAACAAAAGAGTCGTTGTGTAAAGCACGGTTACGGCTCAGACCTTCAGGTTTATGAAAATTATATCATAAGCAAGAACAAAGGAAAACCATTAGAGCTATCGTACACGTATAGGATAGAGCATGAGTTTTGCACGTGTACGGGGAGATAATGCACGAGCGTTAGCGAGTAATAATGCACGAGCGTTAGCGAGTGCATTATCGTCCGTACACGTGCAAGACTCATGCTCTATTTTATTTATACCAAAATAACTAACATATGCTGTGTATATCCTCGGGTATTACACAATGCATAGTGTGTATTTTAGCTATTGTGGTATAATATACATTAATTGTATATACACATCGTTTACCTACCTAGGCTAGCACCTTAGTTTTCAAGCATGATTTGAGCATGCTAAGCAACACATGTACATTTTTAATATTGTCTCTATATTTCTGACACCTCTGTGTTCGGTCAAATTTTAGCTAAAATGAAATAATATTTTCAAATGTATGTATTCGCCGTATTACATGTCTTACATGTCTTAGTTAAACAACAGAAAGTAGCAGGAAGGCCAAATACTATGATTTGTATAGTCAGATAGTAAACCCGCTGTTTCAATATTTTTTAGGACTCAAGATCTATACAAATGTTTTCGAATTTTATGTGTGCATAGTATATGCATAAATTGACCTCATCCGATGAAATACAAATTTACTTTGATATGTTAAAGGGACACATGGTGCAGCGAAGATTATATAGTATTAGGTACAGGAGACAATTTGCGGCTTCGGGATTTCTGTATTTTTTTAAAAATATTTTAAAATTGTGTTGATATGATGGTGACGTCACGGTTGCTTAGTTATGCAACTACGAGTTAAACGAGATTGAAAAAGTTTGTGTCTATTCTAAATGCGCATTGGTGCATTAATTTACATTTTATAGTTGGTTAAATGTTGAATTTATTTTTCAAATATTATTTTTAAAAAAATCACATATTATATATAAACAAAAAAAAACGTAACAAAATGTTAAATAATTATTGCATGTTGGAGTGAAGTCTGTTTTAAGAAGTTACTGCAGTACTCTCCACTAAAACAGTGTGTTATTACCTCGGTTTTGCAATTACGACCGTTTGACTATATTTCATTTCAAATAATACACATATATTCAGGGTCTGCAGAGTCAATTTTGGAGTCAAATTTTGAAATCTTATTGTTTCCCTTACTTTTTCGTACAATTAATAACTTTTTAGAAACTAATAAATAGTTCTGACTTTTGTTCTTTGTTATGTTTTTTTGTTCTTAATGGGGTGAATATTTTGGAATTCATTTTGGAGTCCTTACAATTAATACATTTTTAGAAACTAATACATTTACTTGAGTTACTTCAGTCTCTCTGGTACGACTGTCATAGCCAGCTGTCTGTGAAAAGTACGTGTTAATTGGACTTGACTGACGTATTGGAACTATGTATACCCCTAACACTGGATGTCAGACAATTTGACATCTGCAATGAGGGCGGGGAAAAAGAAATCATCAGTGAATAATAGAAATAAAAACAAACATTTACCTGTTTTCGGTCATTTTCCCTCTCCGAACCCAGGACATTGTTTACTTTATCTCTCAAAACAGTGGTACATTAACTGATTGGTATTGGCAGGGTGGTGGAAGCTTATTTTCACATGATTATCCTAGATTTTCTAATAAGACCAGGTTATGATTCCTTTACCAATGAATTAAGTATATAGACGATCTTACATGATTATTATTGTGTATTATGTGTTATAGTGTATTATTGATTTTATCCAAAGAATTTATACTCGGTTACGAATGTAAGATTATATATATCACAGGTACCGGTTTAAAAAAAAAAAAAAAAAAAAAAAAAAAAAGTTATATTCTAATAGAATATAATTTTTTATTTTTTTTATTTTTTTTTAAACCGGTACCTGTGATATATATCACAGAAGTAAATGAAAAAAATCTAAGTCAATAGAAATATCTGCCAGCCTGCCTGCCTGTCTGTCTGTCAGAACACACTTTCGACGACACGTAATAATTTCACTTACAATTTGTGCCAATTTACATTTTTTACGGCGGCAATTTGTAAGAGAACATTAATGATTGAATTATTCAATATTTTAATCTTCCAATGGGGTGAGAAAAACATTTGGTGAGTTTAAAATACTGCAGCCCAAAGGCTTCTTGTTAACTTTAATTTAACCCTTAGCCCGTTATGAATGTATAATGGTAATGTAATTTGGATCATTCCATTTATGTTACAAAGGGGTGTTTTGGGGAAAATGACTGATAAGCAGCCGAACATTGTAAACTCTGATCAGCCTGCGAGTTACTCTGGTTTTACAATGGGCGCAAATGCTATTGTAGTCGCCCTTAGTAGGTCAAGGGTTATTTTTCATACTCAATTAAAAATGGTAATATCAAATTCAATCCTTCTATTTACATTGTTATGTATGTTTTTCAAAATTAAGGAATGCAAATTCATGTATTTGTGGTAAAAATAGTGTTTTTAAGCTTCAATACATAGTGTTAGAACATTTTCACCAGCTTAGACATGTTAGAGTTACAACTGTTTCCAAAGGGTACTATTCATAATTGTGAAACTCTGACAAGCGATAATGTGTTAGAACATCGATGTTGCCAGCAAATAATGACAGAAATGCGGAATTCATAAATTCGAGAGAGAAAATCCTCGCTTTCGCGTTATATTATTAAGTATAATTCAGTGACAGTTGTGAAGCTCTAAGTTACTTGTTTAGCAATTTATTTGTTTCCATCATTAGATTTGATTGCATACGAGCATAATTCCATCATTAGATTTGATAGCCGTATGAGCATAATTCTATTTTCATATAGATACATTTTCACTTTATCACATGAGAAATAGTTATGTTTCAACATAAAAAAATACTAAAGTGACCCTCACATGTTTAATCTGTTACTTAACACTGCACTGTCCCTATCTTCACTAATTACTCATGTCCCTTCTGTGAGGCCTTGACCACAGTATGAACTTTAGATACCCAGACAATATAACCTCAAAAGATAACAGTGATTATCTTAATGGCTCTTTATTGGTCTGAGCTTTTTTAAAAACTCGCGGCGTCCCTGTATAGGTCACGCACTTCACCGCGCAGACTGCTTGTAGTAAAATGGTATTGAATAAATGGTAAAAGTATTTAAAAATCTGAGACAACAAGTAGGTTAAAGGGACACACGGCAATCTTGATTTTTTTAAATCTTTATAATTATATATATTTTTCGCGGCGTCCCGTTATTTTTTCTCTTAACTCATGTAACTTGCATTTGTTTAATCATTAATGTTAAAAGGACACTGTCCGTAACTTTTAGCTTATAAAACACACACCACTAATTATGTTCGCAAACATTACATACCAAACATTACTGAATGTTTACTAATTAAAGCAGGATTGTTTGATGGAATTCAGTCGCGGTACAAAAAAAAGAGAAACCATTACGGGCGTTTGAACTCGCAGCACAAACTAAAATTAAAGTCGCGGTAATAATAGTGAACGTAAAGTAGTCGACCTAGCTCCAAACTGAGCTAAGCGGGCTATACATATTACGCCCTAAATACTATGGTGAGAACCTAATGCGCTAATGGAAGTCACGTGATCGCAGAAAAGGTAAATACGGTGGGTCCCACTTTATTTACAAATAATAATTTAAGCTTTTTTTTTTCCAAACTCACGAATGTATTACTACAGACTTCTTAGTGCCTATGCTCATGTTTTCATGTACATGATGTATACATTTCACTGAATAAAAGTCAGACAGTTATTTGGTTATGCTCAATATCTGCTTACTTACGGACAGTGTCCCTTTAATTATTAGAATAGTTCAAGCAAATTGTTTTTACATATTACTATCTCTTTAGAATATTGCACCAATAATAAAATGGTAAAATAACGAAGCATATTGAAATCTTATTTTTTTTATTGAATTATACATGTTATATGCAAGCAGTTTTAAAGTCAAAATGACGCAGGATAACTAATCGAGGAGCACTTTTTTTAATGTTTCAATAAAACTCAAGATAGTGTGATACGTAACGACCGTTTTTACAGGTCGCCCGTATTTATACTTATTGAGGTTGGAATCAGGGTGATGTGTGATACGTAACGACCGTTTTTACAGGTCGCCCGTATTTATACTTATTGAGGTTGGAATCGGGGTGATGTGGGATACGTAACGACCGTTTTTACAGGTCGCCCGTATTTATACTTATCGAGGTTGGAATCAGGGTGATGTGTGATACGTAATGACCGTTTTTACAGGTCGCCCGTATTTATATTTATTCGGGATGATGTGGGATATGGAAGCACTTTATTTCAAAATCAGTAAGCCATAGGCCCATGTGATCATACAATATTATACATATACATTATAACAGACGTAGCAAGATCCGTACATATATGGTATTAACAAATATCAGATGCAAAAATAAACACAGTTATACTGTAACGATCGTTTTTACAGGTCGTTCATATTTATACTTAATGGCCTTGGATATGGGGTGTTGTGTTTGTAGGTTGTAAGTGTGCTATTGATTTTGATGAGCTGTTTGCAAGAAGGTTCGAATAAGACTTCCCGTTCCCCGCTGACATAAAACGTCGCAGTAGTTTGTGTAAAGAGAAACTACTGTTTTTTCATTTAAAAACAAAACAATATTAAAACATTACAACATTACAGTGGCATATGTTTCCAGCCCACACGCCTGCTTCCAATCGCCAAAGAAATCTATTCTACACAGTTGTGTTGCACGACGATGTGATTATGGTCATGTACGTATCGAATACATATACACAACTCATCACACACATGCACAGATGTAAATGCTATCAGCCGCAGGTTGATATTTCAAATGAACAACAGGGAGGTAAATAGGCTAAACTGTATCAGTGAAGAACATGACCAACAGAGTTATCTGTGACATACGGCCATAAACGAAAAGGTCTCTCAATATAACGTATTTACGTTATTTTGAGCATACACGTATCAACTAATTTCGTCGTGCGCCCCGATAAAAACAGCGTGCGCCTCGTGTTTTATTGCAAAAATGTAAAGATAACACATGTAACTAACTTGGAAAAATGTCAAATAGCGTCAGAAAAATCGGAAAACGTAAAAAAAAAAGGGATGAAAATAGTCAATAAACGGTTAAAATGGAGCAAAAAATGAGATATTTTGATAAAAAAACTGCTCTCAGGCGCATATAAGTATGTACATTCTTCGTATACAACTAGTAAGTTAAGGGAGACGTTATAAAATATGCTTAGATGTCGGGTTTTCCATGTCAAACTGAAACAAATGTCAAAATACGGACGCTGGAATTTGCCGATGTTTTCGTGACGAAAATAACGCATTTAAGTTATTACGAAAATAACGTGTATACGTGACACCCCTGACTGTATATGGGCACATACTTTATAAAAAATGATTACATAATTCAATATGTTTGATGCTCTATCCATTAACTTTCTGATAACATCTTGACGTAAGCAGTGGTGTTTTGTTTCAGTAATATGACATTATCAGAACATTATCAAAACAAAAATGTGTGCTAGTAAGACAGAATGGTGACCGCACTAGCCTTAAAGGGAGTACATCATGATTTTTCTAGAAATATCTTAAATTATAAAAATGTTCCAATTCATGATAAAACACTTATATCCATCAAAATATGATGTTGGAACCATATTGTTAAGGTTTAAACTTCGAATACACCATATAGCTAGGACGGAATCGGCCATAAAATGCTGAAATTAACCCTGGTGCGTAACCTAGGATAGTACGTATTGCTGTACAGAATGAATTTCCTTGTAACTAAGGGGTCATTTTTAGGATCATTCATTATGTTTAGGCGCTTTAAAATAGAAAATATCATTATTTGTCAATTTTAAGTCGGACCCCTAGACCCCTTTGAAAAGCCTGATGTACTCCCTTTAAACATTCCGACTATATTTGGGGACAATAACTGCACTCGGTGCATATATCGGGTTGCATGATGGTGCAATTAAATCGTAACTTAATAGTATATAGTTGCATGACAGATATCATCTGACACAATGATACGGGCGCCTTTTGAACTGTTATATTTGCGAATCTCTCCTCCATGTTAATGTAGTACACTATATATGTTCAACAATAAACACACACCACCGATATATATTCCTTATACAATTTAGCAACAAGAAAAACTTGATGCAAAGCATCAATTCGGCGCCAAAATTTTGAAGAATTAAAACATACGTTATTAAATAACAGTACACGTCATGTTTAAAGACAACATGGTACTGTCTGAGGATCCAACTGACCTCTGCCGGCTCTGGATTCAAAGCCCAGTGCGCTACTAACAGTGGTAATGCCGACTTTTTCAGTTGTAATTTGAAATGAATCTGCTATTTAATAGCACTTGTGAATATGATCATGATATTTTTATTTATACCCGTAAAAAAAAAAAAAAAAAAACACACAAAAATATACAGTTTTATAAAAAAAATTGGCACAGGAAGAAAACAATTTAATAAAATGGGTATTCAAGCACATGGACAGGTAAAAATTTAACTGAGATTATTGAAATTTTAAAAAGAAAATTGGTAAATGTTTATATTTATGTTTGTCGGTCTGTCCTAAGGGTCTGGTGCTGATTCTAAGATATCCAGGCACCAAGTGCCTATTGGACTGCTACAGTTAGGATGATGTTCGACATTTCCATGAAAATGCGAGTAATGCAGAAATGACCGCGCTCGACATCTCCATAAACATGAGAGAAATGCAGAAATGACTGCGGACGACATCTCTATGAAAAGGAGATAATGCAGGAATAACAGCACTCGAAATCTCTGTAAAAGTGAGAGTAATGCGCAATGACAGCGCTTGACATCTCCATAAAAATGGGAGTGATGCAGAAATGACAGCGCTCGACATCTCCATGATAATGGGAGTAATGCAGAAAAAACAGCACTCGACATCTCCGTGAAAATGAGAGTAATGCAGAAATGACAGCTCTCGACATCTCCATGAAAATGACACCGCTCGACATCTCCATGATAATAATAGTAATGCAGAAATGACCGCTCGACATCTCCATGATAATGGGAATAATGCAGAAATGACAGCGCTCGACATCTCCATAAAAATGAGAGTAATGTAGAAATGACAGAGCTCAACATCTCTATGAAATGACTGTATTGCAGGAATAACAACGGTCGACATCTCTGTAAAAGTGAGAGTAATGCGCAATGACAGCGCTCGACATCTCCATAAAAATGGGAGTCATGCAGAAATGACAGTGCTCGACGTCTCCATGAAAATGAGAGTAATGCAGAAATGGCAGCGCTCGACATCTCCATGAAAATGAGAGTAATGCAGAAATGACAGCGGTCGACATCTCCATAAAATGGGAGTAATGCAGAAATGACAGCGGCCGACATCTCCACGACAATCGGTGTAATGCAGAAATGACAGCGGTCGACATCTCCATAAAATGGGAGTAATACAGAAATGACAGCGGTCGACATCTCAATGAAAATGAGTGTAATGCAGAATTGACAGCGGTCGACATCTCCATGAAAATAGGAGTAATGCAGAAATGACAGCAGTCGACATCGCCATGATAATGGGAGTAATGCAGAAATGACAGCGATCGACATCTCCATAAAATGAGAGTAATGCATGAATGACAGAGGTCGACATCTCCATAAAATGGGAGTAATGCAGAAATGACAGCGGTCAACATCTCCATAAAATGGGAGTAATGCAGAAATGACAGCGGTCAACATCTCCATGAAAATGGGAGTAATGCAGAAATGACAGCGGCCGACATCTCCATGAAAATGGGAGTAAAGTAGAAATGACAGCGGTCGACATCGCCATGAGCACATGTAAAACACTGGGCGTGAGACATACACCCGTGAGGAATTTCCTAACTAGGCATGGGACCCTTACGAGACATTTTGAAATGTCAACTTTGGTCGGACACCCGCAACCCCCCATAACAAACCGTAAGGATATACTTTAAATCGAGAGAATTTATTTAGTGTAGATTTATTTAAACCGTTTCCATTTATTTAAATTTGGTGCAGTCCATGTTAAATAGTGAAAAAAATCATGTTTTTGATCTAAATATGTTTTTTTAAAACAGCGCACTATTGTTCCATTTCATAATTTCAGTCCTTATTTATTTTGAAGAACTTTGCCGCGATGTGTTGGCGAACATTGCCGCAACTTTGCAGCGAACATCACCACAAGCATCGCCAGAACAGTGCAGAGAAACATTTTATGCAAATGAAGTTTGCTGCAAAGTTGCAGCGAACATCGCCAGAAGATTACAGCTAAAAGCATTATGCAAATGAAGTTTGCTGCAAAGTTGCCGCACACTTTTACCATGCAAATGAGGTCTGCGGCAAAGTTGCGGTGAACATCGCCGGAACATCACCAGAACCTCATTTGCATATTTGTTCGCTGCAACTTTGCCGCAGACCTCATTTGCATGATACAAGTGTACTGCAACATCGCCGCAAACTTGTTCGCCGCAGCTTTGCAGCAATGTGTGCCGCAGAGTTGCAGCAAATAGTCGCCAGAAGCCTATATTTTTGGTAAGGGTAAGGTTATACATAAGTTAATTTTATAACTTAGTAAATGACATGATCCACCCAATTTGAACAAACTTGAAAGGTCAATGCTAAGATGCTTAACATAATGTTTCCTGAAAATTTCAGTGTTTGTTACTGAGAAGAAGACAGATGGATGACAGCCTATGGTAAAGCTGATCTTGCACAAGCCAGTTCAGCTTAGAAAACAATATAAAATGCAGTGTCCAATCTAGGATCTAAAAAGCAGGGGGGATTTTCCCCCCTTCCTCTAAAAATGTGGGGGGATTTTCAAAAGTAAAGGGGGATGGGTTCAAACAAATCTATTACACCCTTTTCATAACACTATTTCGACTGGAAGTCGCATAATTTTGAATATTTTTGATTCCGAGTCTGCGCTCATAAATCTACTTTCGTTTTCAATACATTTGTCTGCATTTGACAGTCAAAATGAAGCATTACAAAATTAGCGATTTCCCGTAAACGAAATTTAAATGCCAAAACTTTCCGATATATCATCGTATTTTCTCATTTCTTAGCAACATTTAATGTAATTTGGCAATAATAATTAATTAAAACGATTTAAAAACGAGAACAATATGAAAACATTTGAAACGCAGATATTACGATCGATAAATTTCGTTAATTTTTCTAAAATTCGTATTACGCATTTGCCTCGTTTTCAGTCAAAATACAGGGAGACATCGTTTTAATGAAATGATTTTGTATAATTTTTGAATTATTGGTGCATCATTTCTTACAGTAATTCAAGAAATCGCTAAGCAGTTTTATCTCTTGTGTTTTATATCTTATTCTGGTGCGTTTTATAGCATGCTTTAAATGCCATTTAAACATTTTTAATTACAATCCAAACATACTCAACTATCAGTCCTTTTGATTCCCCATGCACCCATGCCTAAGGTCAAAGTACTACCACAGTATGTCCGGCGCCCTCAAGGGGCGCCGAACAATGAGAACAAATACAATATCAAACTATCACTGCGTAAAATTTAGAGGCCGTGCGACCAGTCTTACTATGAAAAGTGCTCCCGAGAAGAATAAAGTCAAAATGTTGCCGAACGATAACAATATTATATGAATAATTTGAGGATTTGGGAAAAGTGTGTGGGTTAGTAAATGACAGAGGTATTTTGCATATGTTTGGTATTTAAATATTTGCATGTACTTACATAAAAATATTGTTTAAAAAGTATAAGAAAGTATGGAAAGTCGTTTGAATTTTAGCGGAGGTCACAAAAGGCTTTCCATAAAAAAAGGCAATTTAACAACACTGCTTAAAATCAAAATAATCACATATTTATGATCTTTGACAAAATATGTGTTTTACACTTTAGCCTTTAAATGGTTATTACCGAAATCACTAATGAGATTACACAACGTGTACGTTTGGAACAAGTTTTGATCCCCTGCGAGCATACTGGCACGTCTGACATCCTTGACAATGATAGGAAAGTGGAGTTTTTCTTCTGGCTTGAAAAACTGAATACGCTTAACTCGATTTTCAAAGCCATCATACCCAAGCTTCAGCGTAGGCAGTGGGTTCTGTAGTTGGCTTTCCTTCAACAAAGTGCTCGCTACAAACTCTGGAGTCCTTTGATGGTGACCATAACTTGTGGCCATTCTTCCTCCCAATCAGCTGTTTCCATCTCTCTCTCTTTTCAGGATTTTTCTTCACAGTAGGAAATGTGAAAAGCCTGGAATATATTAAAATAATAACTATATTATATAACTTTATTTATAAATATAGTATTTAAGATAAGGGTTCTTAAAATAAAAATCACAAGAGGATAAGAACCATGATACGATATAATATATATTGAAATAAACCGAGACTTTTTAAAGCATCAATTTGTCAGCTAAAGAGGACGTTTTCGTATAAATTAAGCAATATAATAATGTTTACTATACAATCTTACAAAAATGAATTAAAACAAGCAACAATTTTTTTTGGAAAACGATGCGTTTATATCATAATAAGTATTTTCGTCGATTACCCCACCCACCTCCGTTGCAAAATGGAAATGTTTTCAATCGTGAAAAATAAACAGAAAATTACCTGAAAGGGGGTTCACACTTGCAGTATTTGTCCTTGTGCAGACATCCATACGTATCACAGAGTTGTTTCTTCCATTTATTTAACCAGTAAGCGCTATTCGAACAATTTTTCATAGCACATGTCAAAACCATTTTGCATTCTATCTTTTGTTTTTACTCGTAATTCAGTAACGGTAACTCTTTCTGGAACTCGGTCTGTGCGCATGCGCACTTCGGAACTGTCAATCGGTGTATTGTTTAGCGAATATGACCAATGACAGATATGCTCGATGCGAAAACCATGCTGTATGATTACTGTGATACTGTGATACGAGCATACTGGTAATTGTCTATCTTGTATAGCAAACGAATGTGACCAATGCCAGATAGACTCGATGCGAAAACCATGCTGTATGCTTTTTTTCTTCAGGTGGCGGGAGGTATACAGTACTGGTTCTACCTAGCAAAATATACGGTGATTTGCCTCTACCACAAAAAAAATCGAAACTGACGTAAACAACATTTAAACAAAACTAAACAAAACCAATTAAAACAAGATATCCGGACGGACGGACCGACAGAGATACGGGCTCTCAATGCCCTCTCAAGGCCCTCTATCATTTTGCGAAGTTTCACTGTAGTACCATTAGTAGTTTTTGAGTTAGTCTCCGCACAAAAAAATTGTAACTTTACCTAGTTTGAATGACAACAAAGTTATGGTACTTATATTCGGCCCTTCCCCTTATGGCCCTCTATCAGTGTATGAAGTGCACGACAAAATTGTAACTTTACCTAGTTTGAATGACAACAAAGTTATGGTACTTATATTCAGCCCTTCCCCTTATGGCCCTCTATCGGTGTATGAAGTCTAATTGCAGTAGTTTTTTAGTCATCGTACGGACAATCTCGACAAAGCGGCAACTATATGCTCCCCTTTCGGGGCATAGCAATGGGAAACTGAGTTGGCTCAGGTTTTTGACATGACCGCGATACACCGAGGAATTATTCTGCCAAATGCACGGTGACAATGGTGACTTGACCTTGATGCGTTGATTTTGTCCTGGCCGAATCAACATCGCATTCTAATGGGATCATACCCCATGGATTCACCTGTTAAAAATGACAAAAATGAAGAATTACAGGCGTAAGTAAAACAAGAGCTGTCGGGGAACAGCGTATCTCGACTATCCGATTTTTCAGAGAAAAAGAAATTATATAGCCAGTATATACCATCAGAAAACAAGTCTAAAACAGTGTGGGGATGGGGTGGGTTGAGGGCGGGAAGGTGCGGGTATAGAAACTCGGGCTGATATAAAAGTATTGTTAGAATCTCATACAAATTATAGTAAACTTTGGGGCAGGGTGTAAAATGTTCATTTTTTATTTTTATCAGTTTTAATCCAAAATTGCCGTCATTTTAAAGAAATGTATGGTCGAAAGGCAACTCGGGAGGGAGGGGATGAGAATATAGCAATTTCTATTGTGGCCTCATTTCAGATTTTTATTTATATTTCATCTGTGTATCTAATTTAATCTAAATTCTTTTATATGCTAATGATTGCGTTCAAATTAAAATTTTAATATCCAAATAATTAAAGATCAAATGAAAACAATTCCCCTCCCACTGTCCTCCATGCGAAGGAGTCTATAAACCCATAAACCAATGGGGGCAGGGCGGGGCGCATCATTGATATAGGTGTAGATTTGATAAAACAAAACAGCACAGACATATGTAAAACAAAATCCATTCTGGTGGTGGTGATCGTAGGGTGGGTGATGGTTAGGAAATGGGAAGTGTGGCTGTGGGGCAGGGGCGCAGTTTTGATATAGGTGTAGGTTAAAAAAACAACAACAACAGACATATGTAAAAAAACAACAACAAAAACCATTTGGGTGGTGGAGATGATGGAGTGGTGGAGGGGGGGTGTCGTTAGGGGCAGGTAGGAGGTGGGGAGTGGGGGGGGGGCGAAACCAATTGATAAATTTATAAAACAAAACTACATAGTGGGGGTGGGGTGGGTGTGCGGGGGGTGGTAAAGATCGGATGGAAAATGAAAAAAAGAAAGAAATTTGACTACCGTGGGATGGGGTGTGGGCCATAAGATAGCTATATGTGTAAGAATTGAGTAAAACAACACAGACATATGTAAAAATAAATAAATATCGGGTTTCAAGTTGGGGGTTTGTGTGTGTGTGTGGGTGTGGGGTGCAACATAGCTGTATGTGTAAGAATTGACCAAAAACAACACAGAAATATGTATAAAACAACCTGTGTTTGCAGGTCTGTATCTCTCTTATTTCTTGTCCTAGATCAACACAATTTGTGAATTGGTTTCTCTTATAGTATGTTGTAAAGGGTTGCCTCAGTAATTGTGTCTCTACAATTTTTGGGCTCCCATGGAACCCACATTGTGATGGCCCATAAAATGAGCAATAAAGGCAGATCAAGGTTTGCGAGTAAGCTGTTGTATATATCTATAATTTTGGTTTGGGATTTCCTATAGCATGATGAACCTTAATCATACTTAACCCATACTGAGGCATGGGCTCCATCCTGAAGCCCTCCCCACTCAACCGACCTTATTTTTTTTTTTTTTTTTTTTTTTTTACAAATGTCTGTGTTGTTTTGGTCAATTCATACACTTACAGCCATGTTTCCCCCTCCCCACGTCCCTCCCCTTCTCACACGAAACCAGATTATTTTTTTTTACATATTTCTGTGTTATTTTGGTCAATTCATACACATTTACCACACCCCACGCCCCCACGCCCCCACCCCACTCCATACACTAGAAACCCGATATTCTTTTACATATTTCTGTGTTGTTTTAGTCAATTCTTACACATATAGCTATCTTATGCCCCCACCCCCACCGCACGGAAGTCGACTTGTTTTCTTTCTTTTTTTCCCATTTTCCATCCGATCTTTACCCCACGCCATCCAACCCAAACCTAAAACCCGACTGTTTTACATATTTCTGTGTTGTTTTGGTCTATCAATTCTACAATTATAGCTATGTTGCGCCACACCCCAATCCCCCACCCCCATCCCCCAACCATCCCCCTACCTATCATCACCACCACCGAATGTTTTTTTGCTTTTGTTATTTTACATCTGTATGTAGTTTTGTTTTATAAATGTATCAATTTGTTTCGCACCACCCCCACACACACATCCCAACTATACCCCCCCCCCCCACCACCAAACCCATATGTCTGTTGTTTTGTTTTATCAAATCTACACCAGTATCAATGATGCGCCCCCGCCTCACCCCGCCTCACCCCGACACACGCATATCCCCACCCTATGATCACCACCAACCGAATATATTTTTTTATACATATGTCTGTGTTGTTTGGTTTTATCAAATCTACATCTATATCAATGATGCGCCCTGCCCTGCCCCCATTGGTTTATTAGTTTATGGGCTCCTTCACATGCAGGACAGCGGGAGCGGAATTGTTTTCATTTCATCTTTCATTATTTGGATATTAACATTTTAATTTGAACGCAATCATTTACATACAAAAGAATTTAGATTAAATTCAGATACACAGATGAAATATCAATAAAGAGACCCCACTGAAATGAGTCCAAAATAAAAATTGCTAGATTTTCATTACCACCCTCCCGAACTGCCTTTCGACCCAAATTTCTTTAAAATGACAAGAATTTTGGATTAAAAAAAGTATGATAATGGACCTTTGGAAACGGCCGAGCACGACACATACGAAATATTGCAGTCTCGGTTTGATTGAGACTGTTCATGAGTGGTAGTGAAATATGCTAGCTACCGCTCACGCCCTCTAGCCCCGGGTTGAGCAGAACTCAATATTCATAAAATCAACAGCACAAAATTGTAACCATCCCGAAGATGGCATGCATATGGCGGTGGACATGGAGTCACCCTTCTTTAATGTATTCCCCATGTCGTACGGCGTATGGTCCCAGTATCTAATAAAATGAAATGCCCCGAAGAGCGAAATAAACATAATGGAAATTAGTTGGGAGCAGCGGTTATGAAGCCTGCGTATAAAAAGCAGACAACATATCCTATGAGTGGTTAAACAATACCCAGAGCCTTTTATCCGCCGGAGTAGTGGAACCACCGAATCAAAAATTAAGTAAGAAAACAAAAGAAATTGAAAATGTACCACCGATAACTAACTATAAGTATCGGGCCCAGCGATCTCCAAAGATCGAATGAATAACAGTACTGAAAACTGATACAAATGAAAAAAAAAAAAATTCACACCCTGCCCCAAATGTTACTATAATTTGTATGATATTCTAAAAATAATTTTATATCGGCCCGATTTTCTATACCCAACCCTCCCCCAACCCAACCCCACACTGTTTTAGCCTTGTTTTCTGATGGTATATACTGGCTATATAATTTATTATTCTCTAAAAAATCGCATAGTCGTGCTGCGCTGTTCTCCGACACTCTTGTTTTACTTACGCCTGTAATTCTTCATTATTGTCGTTTTTATCGGATGAATCTATGTGGTATGATCCCATTAGGATGCGATGTTGATTCGGCCAGGATACAATCAACGCATCAAGCGCCGCAAGGATTCGGTCACCCTTGTCAAATTGCATTTGTCGGAAAAATCCCTTAGTGTATCGTGGTCACGTCAAGAACCTGAGCCAACTCAGTTTCCCATTTTTACGATCCCCGAAGGGAAAGCATATAGTTGCCGCTTTGTCGATCTTGTCCCTACCACAACTCAAAAACTACTGCAATGAGACTTCATACAGTGATAGAGGGAAATAAGGGGAAATACCATAACTCTATCGTCATTCAAACTATAGTTATTGCCCTAGGTAAAGTTATACTTCTTTGGAGGAGACTAACTAAAAAACTACTAATGAAACTGCAGTGAAACTTCGCAAAATAATAAAGTGCATTGAGAGGTCCGTATCTCTGTCTGTTCGTCAGTCCGTCTATCCGAATATCTTTGTTTTAATTGGTTTTGTTTTGTTTTATTTGAATGGTGTTTTACGTCAATGTAGCTTATGTTATGCCATACATGATGGTCGATTTTTGTGTGGTATCACCGTATTTTTTGCTTGGTAGAACAAGTATCTGTCATTGGTCATATTCGTTTGCTAAACACGTTGTGCAATCTCAAAAATGATTTCGGTAATAACTATTTATAGGGTAAAATGTAAAACACATATTTTGTCAAAGATTATTTTGATGTGTTGTTAAATTACCTTTCTTTATGGAAAGCCGTTTGTGACACCCGCTAAAATTCAAACGGCTTTCGATACTTTCTTATGCTTTGTTTTTAAACAATTTGTTTGTGTAAGTATATGCACATATTTAATAACTCGGTCAAGAATCATAAGTCGGCCCATTTACTAACCCTGAACACTTCTCAATGCTAAATTGTATACGGAATATACCTGGCGTCCGTATCATTGTGGCAGATGATATCTGTCATGCAACTCTAAACTATAAAGTTACGAGTTAATTACACCATACTTGCAACCCGATGTATGCACCGAGTGCAGTTATTATTCCCTAATATGATCGGAATATTTAAGGCTTATGCTGTCATCATTCTATCTTACGAGCACCCATTTTTGTTCAGATAATGTGTTTATATAAATAATAGTTTACAGTCTAATTTAAATGATATAATTCATGAAAGGTCCCGTCAGGACGAACAGTCTGATATGAAAAAGTAATTGCATGTGACTAAACTAACACTCTGTGATGATAAAAACGTTGACAATTGAGTGCAACGCGACTTTTATGTAAAGCGTAAAACATAGCCATATTTAGACGTCATTATTAAAACTTGTTTACATGACGACAAAACAAATTTCAGATTCAAATCGCAAATATCTTCAAATTTACAAATATATACAGTTCATATGCGTACTCTTAAATATTCGAATAGGTCAATTGGCAGAGCGGCATAGTCGATAATTGTGCTATTTGTGTTACAAGCACCAACTTTTGCCCAGAGATGGAGTTGTTAATACTGATTATTTTCAAATATAGACCCACACTATATTTTCACTTTTGCGCATGCGCGAGGTAATTTCATTTCCGGTCTAGAAGGAAATATACTATCTCTTTGAAAATGACTTATGCTTTTACTTTCAATAATTAAAACCACTTAATTTGATTTTTTTACAACATAACAGATATTTGAATTATATTTGCAGTTCTGCGGATGCGTAAACTCTGTTTAAAGGGACACACGGTAATCTTATTTTTTTTTAATTTGCAGTGTTTCCTTAGTTTTTCTACACAACTTGCATTTGTACAATCATTTATTATAATTATAAAAAACATATAAATCAAATTGTTTTTGCATATTACATACTAATGAATATATTGCACCAATAATACATTTAAACCTATGATAGAATACAAAAATTCAAAAAATATGAAAACTTTTATTTAATTGTATGTAAGCAGGTGGTTTAAAGTAAACTGATACTTGAATAATATATCGAGACGCTATTAAATGTTAGTGTGTGAGTGATACAAACTTCAATATTGCCGTGTGTCCATTTAATGTAATACATATAGTAATTGTATTTGTATTTGTATTTTACATTGGGTTAAACTGTTTTTGAAATAGAAACTGTTAATGTGTTTGATACAGCCTTCTTTAAAGTCATTGCTAAGAAGTCATTCAGCTTCACGCCTTAATATTCGTGCAATAATAATTTGGTACTTCCGGTATCTGATGTATATGATGAGGACAGTTACAGTAATTTGTAGAACTTTTCTTTACCGTTGCATGCACAAGTGGCAGTGCACTTGAGTGAAGCTTTAACACATTTGCAGCGAGTTGAACAGCCTTTATGGCAGTCACATCTGATAAATACATGGGCACTAAAAGCTTCTTTCTGTAATGTTGTCAACTGTGGTACACATGTCGACAAGTCAAGTTTTTGCAAATCAGTATACTATTGGATTAGGTAATAATACTTCAAGATTAAGCGCTTGCCTCCACCCATGACCTGCCCGATAGCCAGCATGCAATACATGATGTTTAAGAGCTGTATGCGTCGGTGGAAGTATTTTCATAGACCTGCCCTTCTTCGTGAATATTTCGCATCTGGTAGTGCCAATATTAATAAATGAATTACTTCTTCATTACAAATCGTTCAGTCGCTCTCATAGAATATTCAGCAACAACAGCTGATCGACTTCTCATTCATTGAACGATGGCGAGCAGTGCCAAATGTCCCATGTACATTTCTTGGCATTTTCCAAAAAGGGTGATATTGTGTCACAGCCGGTAACTGCATTGAAGACAAGTAATGATTCGGATTTGCACAATGTTATCAGTTATCAGCTATGGCATGCGCAGCAATTCATCTTCAATGTTTGGCGGTTCCAAAAGGTAATCAAGCTCATCTAATGTCAACGTTCAACAACAGAGATTGTCTTTGCAAGAACATCTGTATCGACCGTGCAAATCATGACTTTGTAATGACCTTTTGTTGCATCGTCTGCCACATGTACGAACATGAGAGTGCCAGCTTCCTTATCATCAGAGCAAGGAGACAGGTCACTGTGTCCATTAGAATGTTAGCATGTTTCATAAAATAGAATTGAACACCGGTTTGCTGGTGCTGGTGGCAAGCGTCCTCAGTCAAGTCTAATTTTGCTGACTGTTGAAATTCATTTAGAAGTCTCAAATTTCAGGTCCAGATAATATCCACCTTATGAGTGTAGTTGGACTTTCTGTTAACCCGACGACACATCCCTCTCCCTTTACAGCTCATGAGCATGGTCGATTGCTATTGCAGAGAAATGACAAGAGGTTTTCTGGACCCCAGCCTTGAATCCTACAGCAATTTCAGGAAGTTTATCTACGACAACCATATCGAATGTACACCGGAACATTACGTGCATAGTGTGTATGGTCGAAATAGTTCAGCCATTGTACTGAGTACGAGTGTCAATATCCTGTTTGAAATCTGAAGTTCGCAGTGATATATAAGCAAATATGAGCAACTGTTCTTCTAGGGTTAGACACCGGTATTTAAAAGGGGGGAAATTGCTTGGTCTACGGTGCACTACGCCTCAAATCCAGTGGGGTATCATTTTCATTTACACGTTCAATGTATACATCATATTTCTGTTTCTTGTATATATCATATGCATATTTCTGTAAAATAAATAGTATAGCAGCAGACATCTGATGTGCATTCCTTGTTCTTAATACATGCGATGCTTTAAGAAATGAATCTGCTGTACCAAGTTTCGAAAAACCTGTTCGAAATAAAACATCTGTGCATCAAGAGCCATCTAATTGGTGTCGTGAAGCCTTAAACATTATCTATATGCAAAATGTGGTGCTTGTATCGCAAATAGCACAAATTTTAGTGAAAGTTTGACCTATGCCTTAATCCTTGATTCATTTACCGTAATATCTATGACATTAATTGTAATACGGCACTGGGGTAACACGTATGATTTCGTTACTACACATGCATATGTGCCTGTATGAGAGGGGTGGGCGGAGGGTTTGGTTAACATCACAATGGTTCAACCATATCACGACGATGTCTGCTTCCAATAAATAAAAACATCATACCATAATTCTAGATAGTAGACCCAAAGATAAATATTACCCAAATACACTGAAATAACTGATCGATACGTTGTAAAGTTGATACAAGTGTAACTTGTGTGTATGAGGAGAGTGTGAGTCCTGGGTAATACGTATGATTTCGTTGCTACATATGTATGTGTGCGTGTATGAGAGGGGTGGGAGGAGTGGGGAGTGTTAACCGAGATAGAAACCTGTTTGCCTTACAAAAGGAATCTAAATCCGGCCAAATATAATTGTATGCGGTATGAATTTCAATTTTGCAAATGTTACTCAATTTACTATGGTATCCCATTAGGCCGTTAATGACTAATACGTATTGAAACTGATAAGTGTCAACGAATTTGCATATTGAAATTCATACCACACACAATTATATTTGACCAGATTTAGAGTCCTTTTA
Organism: Cyrtodaria siliqua; assembly: GCA_037043455.1. Lineage (NCBI taxonomy): Eukaryota > Metazoa > Mollusca > Bivalvia > Adapedonta > Hiatellidae > Cyrtodaria > Cyrtodaria siliqua. Next base: position 18,720 of record JAWPHD010014792.1, on the reverse strand, counting down.
TAAGGGAAACAGATTTGTAACTAAATTGCATTTATACTTAATGTAATTACATGCTTTTATGTTACGTTTAGTGTTTATTCGGTAGAGTTATCTTTATTCGGTTCACTATATTATCCTAACTAAGCAACAATATATGGATAATTCATACTTAGCACTTTTAGACCGTGGATTTGAGTAATTAGTTTATGTATACTATGTCCACTTAACCTAGATTAGTTGATTTGTGCCGTATATTAGTGTAACTAAGCACCATTATATGGATAAATCATACTTATAAAGCATTTTAACACTTTTAGACCGTGACTAATGAACCTGGAGATTAGTTTATTTTTGCCGCATATTAGTGTAACTAAGCACCATTATATGGATAATTCATACTTATAAAACATGTTAACACTTTTAGACTGAATTTGAGTCTTTACTTTATGTTAACTAATAAAGCCACAAATGTACTCATGTAAGTAAAGCCATATTTACATGCAGAAATGTACTCATTTTTGGTCTATCAAACCTATCTTAGTTGATTTTTGCACAAACAAACAAATTGTTAGTGTCACATGTAAACCCGTGGATTTTCTTCTACTTTGCACTATGTGTGCTCAATCCCCGGCCGGGTCATACCAAAGACTATATAACAATGGTGTAGTAGGACTCAGTTGGGGTGTATGTTTATAAGCGCGTTACTACTGTCTCGCCGAAGAGCTAGCTTGTATGACGATATCGGTAGAGCGTCAGCTTCACATGCAAGGGGTCCCGAGTTCAAACCCACTCAGTGCCTAAATATTTATGTGTAATTTTGCCGGTCCGATTACATTGGTGGAGAATCCGGGTAGGCATTGTATGAGATTATGCCCAGATGCCTAGGTCATAAGGTATATGTGTTGAGTGATATTTGTGGGTATCAAATATCAAAAATATAAAGGATGGAGGTATGTAGTCGAACTCAGTTGGGGTGTATGTAAATAGATAGATTTATAAGTGCGTTACTACTGTCTCGCCGCAGAAAACCTTTTATGGCAAAATCTGTAGAGCGTCCGCTTCATATTCAAGGGGTCCCGAGTTCAAACCCGCTGAGTGCCTAAATATTTGTGTATTTTTTCCGGTCCGCTTGGAATGGGCTAGTAGGCTCAGCATATAAAGCGTAGTGCTAGGATAGGTCTGGCCGGTGTTAGTATGTGACTGGTTGTGGTATCATGTGGGTATTCCAGCGGAGCAACAATATAAAGCTAAATTGAACATAGAGCGCAGATCACTGCTAATAATTGACATCGTGATATAACTGACGGTTTCTAAAAAGATATGTTAACACACCCCTCTCATACACGCACACGTACATGTGTAGCAACGAAATCATACGTATTATCCGGGACCCATACTCCCCTCATAAACACACGCATACATGTATTTACTTGTAGCAACTTGAAACTGAATAAATCATACGTTTACTATGTATCGATCAATTATTTCAGAGTATTTGGGTAATATATTTTGGCCTATATTGCATTTATACTATCTAGATTTATATTCTGTTGTTTTTATTATGTCTATTAGATTTTTTGATATCGAGTCTATAATTGCATACTCCGCACACACCCTCGCATACACGCACACATACAGGTGTAGCAACGAAATCATACGTGTTACCCACGCAACTCTCCTCCACCTCCAGTCACACACATATACACCGACACATACACACTTGTATATTTGGATCTATATTGCATTTATACTATCTAGATTTATATTCTGTTTTTGTTTTTTATGTCTATTAGATTTTTTGATATTGAGTCTATAATTGCATACTCCGCACACATCCTCGCATACACGCACACATACAGGTGTAGCAACGAAATCATACATGTTACCCCCGCAACTCTCCTCCGCCTCCAGTCACACACATATACACTGGCACATACACACTTGTATATTTGGATCTATATTGCATTTATACTATCTAGAATTATATTATGTTGTTTTTATTATGTCTATTAGGCATGTATATAGATATATAATTTAGATCTAAACTTATTCTTTTTTTCGACTTTTTGTTTATTACTTTCTATTAATTACTATCCGTTTGCTTAAATGTAACGAATGATGTTAAAAAGAAGATTGAAATCAATAATAAAGATTTTGTATTGTCTTCTCGGAAGTCTGTTCCATTGAACCCTCTAAAACGGATGTAAGTATGAATTATCCATTAGAACACATCTAATTGATTAATATGTCTGTGATTAGAAGTTGCTTCTTTGTACACACAAAGTGGACATAATAAAGTTAACTCTACCCAAATCCATGTTCAGTAGACACACTAAACATAACATAAAATTATATATAATAAGTGTCAATGTAATATGGATACAAATATGTTTTCATTGCTTTAAATAACATGTCATCCGTAAATATATAATGCGTATGACCCGGTCGGTTATTAAACAAACGACCTCAGCGTTTGCGGCAAAAATCAACTAATCTAGGTTTAGTAGACGTAGTTAACATAAACTAAAGTCTCAAATTCACAATCTAAAAGTGTTAAAATCCTTTATATGTATGAATTATCCATATAATGTTGCTTAGTTACACTAATATGCGGCAAAATCAAATAATCTAGGTTAATCTTAGGAAAGCATTTCTTGGATTGAAAACTATTTCATTATGTAAATATGTACAAGCAAATTGACAGTCAAGCGCGGAGCTACATCCTTAAAATAGGAAAAAAGGTATAAAAAGATGTTGTTAAAATTTAACTAGTCGAACTTTATTCATTATTGTTCTGCGTTACGAAAACATAGTCGTCCGACTCCATCATGTAGTCAGCGCTCCATGTCTTTATAACATGTGTATCATGCTCATTTGCACCACGTGTTGCACGGGACAAACGTGCTGTTGGAAGAAGAAATTGTATTCTGGTTTGGGGAGGGGCGTAACATTAAAAATAACTGACAGCCAAATAAAAAGCAGAAATGTTCACATGAATTTTCATTACTTCTCAGATTTTAGGGTTGGGGTGCCTTGTGCCCCTCCTCTATATCTGCACATGTTAAAAGCAGAGTTAAGGTAATTCAATTCAAATCACAACGTTAATCGTTTAATTAAAGCAAAAGTTAAGTGATGCTTTTATTTTGCATCACAATAGCAATCATTAAAGATTATGTCCTCTTTTGAGTAATCCCATTGAGATTGGATTTGAAAAGAATAAAAATTAAAACTCAAAAAATCTTGAATAGTTTCACTTGAAACTTCCAGTTTGATATATTCACACATTGTAAATACTTTCTTAATAAATATGTGAATTAGTTACTACACACAGGACCTTACGTATGACATAAGTATATGTGTCTCATATCAATTACCATCCTGTTCACGTCCCGTTGTACTATTATCCTTTTTTTTGACACAGTTTGGTACATTTATAAGTAAAGTAGATCTAAATAATTATATTAGTTTATAATTAAAGTAACATACCCAAGGTTTTACTGTTTTTCACACTTTAAATCCAATGACAATTTCACGCAGGCATTATCCTTAACGATAACGGTCCCATGAAAATCTCTGACCCCAATACTCCAACAAAGTGTCGTGTACGAGTCGTTGTCCCACATCCTCGGGAATAGGAAATTCGGGTTCCGTAACAGTGGGAGTATCATGACCTTGCCCAGTCAACACATAACTTACCCGTGTCAGATCCATAATTAGACCAATATCTGTCACAAGTTGACCGATATAATTTATTAAATAGTTTGTCGCTACCTCGTGAGTAGCTCGTGGCTAATTAGCATAATGCCTATTTATAAATCGAAAATGAAAGTACTTCAAAAGACGGTAAAATGATGGTAAAAAAAAGCATTAGGTTTTACTTATTAAACTATGAACTCCTGTGTTTGTACAAACAAATAATGTGTTACAAAATGATTTATAAACAATTTATTGAAATATAAAGTAATCCGTTGACGGTTATGCGTATGTAGACAAAAACATATTTTGCTCGGTAATGCGTCTTAGTATCGAGGCCTAACGTCAGTTGTGACGTAGCCGGTGTATGTATAGAATGAGAATGTCTTTATGACGTGTGTTTCATGATCATCATGATCATGTGCACCATGTGTTGCAGGGACAAACGTGCTGGCGCAAATCAATTAACAACGCATATCTAATACACACAATTTCGAAAGGGATTTTAAAATGGTCATCAGTGTACAAGGAAACAAAGAATGTACATATCAATTTTTTCAATAACATATACTTGTGAGGTGCTCATTCCCCTTTTTAAAGTATGTTGTAGTTTAGTCGCATGGTGTAAGTAAGATAAACCACGAACAACTGTAGATTTGTGGAAAATAATGCACTTGCCCCTTCGGGGTTCGTGTATAATTTTTTCACGAATCTACAGTTGTTCGTGGTTTCTCCATTACATAATGCTAGAACACCTATAAATAGCTGTGGTCTAGTGGTTAAACGTACGACCATCGTAATTTAAAAGCGTAACGGCTGTTGTTCAAATCCCGTTCGATGAAAGTACGTTTTTTTATCACATATATTCTGAAGCCGTATATTTATCGATGTTACCAGTACGAAGGCTTAATAAAAATGTGAGATTTTGCGCATCGATTTCTGCCTTATATACCTTCTCTCACTGCACCTAAGCAAACTTATAAAAACAAGGAAAACGCTAAAATTATACTCAATTTATCTTTGTCAAATAGTAATTTACACAAGTGTCAGCAACTACCTACGAATTTCATTACCCAAAAAACGGGGAAATGTCGCTAAATCAAAATATTTTGCTATAATGAAACTATAACACCGACCAACGAAATACTTTTAGCCCGTTTCTAACGGATCCTTAAAACGTACTTTCTCTTCTCCAACGTTCGTGACGTTTAAACATTGTATCTGTATCTGGCAAACCGATATATTGCTGCCATCATTGCCCGCCCAACCTAAGATTGCGCAATTCATACTAAGATACACATGCATTCAAAAATCATCAGCATTCAAAAATAAACATCATATGATAATATAGATAGTCTATAATGGCATTGTATGTCCTTTCGGTGCAATTAAATTGCAAAACATTAAATACCTAATAGTTCCACGTAAAGCATTACATTGTCAACAAGACACAATTCTGTATCAGTTTTTGCTATCACTACACTTGCAGTCTCTGTATATATCCGTTTTGCTTTTTCCAAATAATTCACTCATATAAATTGTGTAACAACGATACTATCACATCTCTTGAAGAATAACAACTTGTTGCCTTAAGTTGAATACCCTTCTTATATAACGAGCCGTAAATGTTTTCAGTAATATCAATTGAATTCGGTTACTAATTAGTAACATGTTTTCAAAGTTTATGGTTTCTCCCTTCTAATACATTTCTTAATGATTGTCCGTTGCAAAAAGTCCAATCTCCAATATTATGAACCAAACGTTTACTATATAAAGCAAAACTAACGCAACTCATTGACACTTACATTCTGAATTAATGAAGCTAAATAGATTGCAACAAGAAAAGCCCAAGCGGGCAAATGTCCCACCTCCCAATCCATTACGATAAGCCTATTTTTTCCAGATTTATGAATCACTATTGGTCTTAGCTTTTGAATCCAACACTAGACTGGGAAGTAGGTCGACTTTGCCCGCCATTGCCTCTGCATGGTAACTCATGGATTTCGCCTGCGAGTATCTGAAAAACATATGTTAAATTAAAAAAGGAATCTCCCTCGCTCTGATACCGCTTCATTAAAGTGAATTTATCCTGTCTGTTTTATTAATAAGGTAAAATGGATTATTCCACTGAAAACATTTTTGTTATACTTTCCTATTAGATTAATGTTATACTAACTTTTGTCTTAATCGCATGTAAAAAGACAAGACAAAAAAACACACCTCTGTTATATACTGTATATACTATGAACACATTAGTTCGTACAAGTATCCCCCATAGAATTAAAATTTTAACTTTGAAAACATGTATTTTGACGATCCGCCACCCAGTTGAATAATAAACTTGTATTTTGGCAAACCTTCAACATAAAACGGTTTACGAAAAAACGTCATTTATTAGAATGTATAATAAAGTTGCAAAACACCAAACGTATTTTTCAACTATATGTTTGACTATAATGTCCAGCCTCCAGACAATACACACGTATTTTGATGGCCCGTCGACCATAAAACGTCGGCCTTTAAACATATACTGAGCCCCGTTCGTCAAAAACCATAAAATCAAACCCAAATCAGAGCGTTGCGTCTGTATCCACTATTCAACAATTACGACCCTTTCGGCCATAAAACGTATTATGACGGCCCTTCGGCTTTCTGAAGTAATTCTTGTTGCAATTTTTTCCAAACAACTGGTCAAAAAATCATAAAAACAAAAGCCCAGTCAGAGCGATGTATCTGTATCCATAGCCAACGTATTATGACGGCCCGTCGGCCATAAAACGTAGTATGACGGCCAGTCGGCCTTTGCAGTATACTGGCGTAATTCGTCCGCCAAATTTACCCAAACAGCCGGTCAAGAAACAGCAAAAACATAAAACCATCCCCAGTCATAGCTTTGTTTCTGTATCAAATAGCCAATGTATTATGACGGCCCGTCGGCCATAAAACGTATTATGACTGCCCGTCGGCCTACGATGCATACTGACGTATTTCGTACTGCAAGTTTTCCCAAACAGCCGGTCCAAAAAATAAATAAAATAATAATCACAAACCCAACCCCTCTACCAGAGCGTCGCGAATAGCTGAGTCCACTAGCCAACGTATTATGACGGCCCGTCGGCCATAAACCGTATTATGACGACCCGTCGGCCTACGATGCATACTGACGTAATTCGTACAGCAAATTTTCCCAACAGCCGGTCGAAAAACAAAATAATTACAAAACCCAACCCCACGACCAGAGCGTTGCACATAGCTGTACCCACTCTCCAACGTATTATGACGGCCCGTCGGCCATAACACGTATTATGACGGCCCGTCGGCCATAACACGTATTATGACGGCCCGTCGGCCTACGACGTTTACTGAAGTTACCTTGTACTGCAAGTATTCCCAAACAGTATCACTTAAAAAAGTTAAAATTGGTTCTTTCTTTGTGAACTCTACCAATGCTTGAATACATGTTGCTGACGATGGACAGTTTCTTCTCCAGAAAAAAGTGTTGGACCAATACTTTTCTTTTTCGTCGTGACAAGCGTCTAACAATTATAAAAACATTCATGCTTATAACAATTTTAAGCATTTTCTATTTAGGTAACATTACCCAAATGGACAATCTATTATGCGACCTTCTCTAATACAACTCGACAATCTTAATAGTTTTTTTTTAAATTTCGATTACCAAATGAATGGTAATCCATATATTCACCCCGTCATAGGTTTGTGAGGGTCGGGGTGGGCCACCCCTCAACAAACCGTACAGATATGTATGTAATATGCATCATATTTATCTAAAACAGTTTTCACACACACTTACATACAGAAATGCATATCATGATTAGAAGCTGTATAAATGGGGAGTTTTTTTAAACATCTTTACAATTTCAAAAGAAGATTTAAAATACGCTTTTCTGAAAGAGGGACTCCGAGGATCTTTCAAAAGTTTTATTTACAAATAAACCAGATTGCTGTATGTCCCTTTTACACTCGAAAGCAGAAAAGATTTACAATTGTCAAGATATTTATTTTGCTACTTTAATACGCCTTCATTGATAATTGTAAAGATGTGTTTTTTGGTTTTTTTTTAAAACCCAGCATATATATTTTACCTAAAAAAATATTTAACATAGATAAATGCAATGATAAAATTATCAAGTACGAATGTTTCAGTTTTTATTCAAATCCACATACTATCTCTGATGAGTTTTACTATAGATGATTGTGTGCAAAAAATGCTGTTATCCAAAAAAATTATATAAAGAAAAGACAAGATCTATTTATGGAGGTGTGACTCTTCATTATTCAGTGGGAACAGCGGGGAACATAATTTAGCAGATTGTTTCTGTATCAAAGATTAGAAGAAGAAAATAAGATAGATGTGTTGCACAGTGTAAATTAAAAGTTAAGACAAAAAACTAATTAAGTAGAGTTTGACATATGTATTTAATTTGTGGTTTGAAATTTATGAACAGTGGCAATCTTCCATCTAACTTACATTTATATATGAAGTATTTTACATGGAAAATTAATTTATTTAAAACAATATCATGTTGACTAGACCCAAATATGATTTCTTTTATATTCCATTCCGGTGGGATTATTATATTATTGTCATTGCAAGTAATCTTAAAAATATCCCAAAATGTTTTAATATACGTACATTCCCAAATAAATGTGTAATGGTTTCTGGAGATTCTGTGCAAAAGCTACAGGAATTATCATTTTTTATCTTCATTTTTGTCGAAAGGATGTTTGTAGCAGTAATTCTATGGTTTATTTTTGCCTGAAACCATTGTAACCTGGTGTCTTTTGTACATTTGATAGGTATTTGAATGTCATTCCATTCTCTGTCTATATTTAAACCATACTGCCCCCATTTGGCTATAGATGTTGAATGTACATTTGATTTATTTAGTATATCATAAATGGAACGACAGCCTTTCTGTGCGCTTGTTATAAGGGACACTACTGATGGGCAAACTGAATTTTCTAAATTAATGGCAAGATGAGAGAAATTTTGGTTTTGAAGGTAGTCCCGTATTGCTGCAGTCATACCTTCATATTCTAAAAAATGTGACTGTGCAGCAAACTTTTCGATAAATAGTGTAAAAGAGAGAAGATTACTAATCTTAATAGTTTGTTTAATATATATATACCATCATACCAGAAGTACAACCTGTGCAGCACGGAAATTGTTAGTCAAGAAGCATACAATACTTATATGACAGTCAGCAATCGTCCTAAATGAGTCGTACCATAAATGTCTAGGCATGAAGCATACTACCGATTTATACCAACATGTCAAAAAAGATATACTGCGTATAATCTCAATCGGTGTAATACTTATCTTTCAGCAACCCATTTCTACTTCTTTTCCACACACTATTCGTTGCCGACAACACCAGAACTCCGATTCATCATATCACAAATTTCTGAAATGATCAAATGTCTATTATCAAGCGATCAAATACACAGTACCCTGTTGCAATCACGAAAGCACAATAATTTCCACAAAATAGAATATATATCTCTCGTTCTCTTTGTTCCGCATTACTTCGTTATACTATTGTATAAGAACGACTACATGGAACCTGTATTAGCAATGCAAATGCATTTTTCAAATTAGAAAATATTGGGAAACTGATTAGTATTTTCTAAATAGTATCATCAAAATAGTCCATTGAGGAAAAAAAAGTAAGTTTATGAACCACCCCACATGCCAAAAAAAAAAATGTTGCCAAATGAATAAGCCTTTTTATCAATTGTTCTGAAAAAAGCAACCTAGCTGATACAGATTGTTTTTCCCTTGAAATAAAGTCATACAGATGTTTATTTACAAAGTAATGTGTCAAATGTATGTTTCTTTCCCTTTTTCTTTTAATTATGTGCTACTATTTCCACAATTTGGTGTTAAATCTGTCATCTTTGCTATGTAAACAAATGAGTACTCGCGTTAGATGGCCTCCATGACTTATCGTGACAATGTCAAGGTCAAAGTTTTACTGAAAACTGAGTAAATAAGCCTAAAATAGCCGAAAGTTCTCCTTGGTGAATGATAACATGTGTATGAATATTTAAAGTGTAATTTCCGTAAAGAATTCATAAGAATTATTAGTCGGAACAAGTTTCTAGTTCGAAATAAGACTCGAAAAAGACGAGCTTGTTTGTAGTACCACGCATGCGCATTACCGTCACATGACAAGAGTTGTCTTTTCTGATGTTAGCAGGTGTTGAAAAATGCGCAAATACACCACAAGTACGTCATTTTTGTGAGATTAAATATAAAACAAATTGAAGACTAATTATTGAAGTACTTTATTTGTACATAAACTAGAGCTTAATCATCCGATTTATTACTGAACTTCCAAAAACCGCACTTCGCTTCCATTTATTTTTCATCTATCAATAAATAACAAAAGCCATGAGGTCAATTACGTAATGTATGCAGTGTTTTCTTCGTATATTCAACATAAAAAGTTCTACTTTTAGTGTCTTGGCACTATTTGACGTACCCAAAAGAAATATAAAAAGATCGGACAGGGAAAGTAGCATTCAAGGAGGACAGTAAACCACAAAACACAGAAACAAACACGCAAACAGACAAACAAGAAGGCAAAAGCAATAATAAATGCAAACGACATCACAAACACAAAAAGGGTTGACAATAGGGCTACCGCCTTGGAACAGTCAGTGGCAAAGTAGGCCACTGGGGGTTTAAACCGGTTCTAGGGTGCACCAAACCTCACACTTACCCAACTCCAGCTTGGGATATTCCTAAATTCTAAATATAGCTTACACGGCGCCACCTATCGGGTTTTGCATTGCTACCTGTATAGTACATAATGTCGAACATTTGTTCATTGCAATTAACACAAAATCTCTCGCAACACAATGTAAAACACAAAATACGTGAAATGCAAAAATGCATCTAGGTCCCCTAACAACACTGAAGTTGTATGAGGACTAATTCTGATGAACTTGACATACACGTGTTTGTAAACCTTCATTTGAAACTTTAGGTTGTATATATTAGCCTAATGAATAGGAGTTCATTTTAAAACATGGCAAATAATAGCACACATATATATTCAACACAAACAACCGCATCTTTGTAATCAAAGTGATTTATATAACACATACACAAACTCAATCATACAACCACATGCAAAGAGATGTATAATTTCTGACGGCAATACTGAAAGTATCCCTTACGGAAATTGCATATATGTTACTTATATGTCGAGATCTATGTTGCTTATATGTCAAGATGTATGTTACATATATGTCACTTATACTTGGCTTATATCTTTCACTTATAAGTGACATATATTGATTTTAAATGCAAATGAGATCTATGCCGCTTATAAGTATGCAAATGAGATCTATGTCACTTATATGTCCAGATAAGTATTGCAGTTCACTTATATGTCACATATAAGTGACTTATAAGTGGCTTATATGTTTAGCTGGGATGTCAATGCTGTACATATAAGCAACATATAAGCCACTTATATGTCACATATAAGCCACTTATATGTCAATTATACTTCACCAGACAGAAGCACATTTAGTTTCTTGACCACCTGCAGGGATTGATTTCTAGAATCTGCAAGGTCATCCACTGATCTTGTTTTCTGTGGTTTCCTGCCGCAACAAGATCACTGCTTAGCGGGGTATACACATGTAGCCTAGCAGGGCATATACGCCTGTGGTTGTCAAGGTTAAACCTATTTCAAAGGGAAATAGTTTTAAAAAATCACAGTTATGGTCCTTTTTTCGTAATTAACACATATTCATTGGCTCATGTTGAAAGATGTGTGCAAAGTTTCATTGTTATACATCTAATACTTTGAAAGTTATTAGTCACAATCACTTGTAAAAGGCAGTTAAACCTGTTTTCAAGGGGTGAACAATTCAAAAAATATGAACCATAGTTATGGGCCTTTATTAGATGCATACATTGGATCATGCTAAAGATGTTTACAAAGTTTCATTGTTGTAGACCTTATACTTTCAAGTTATTAGCCAATCAGTTGTCAGACAAAAAGTTAACGGACGGACAGACAGATGGACGGACAATCGCCAAGACCTAGTATACGTCCCTAAGGGCGTAAAATATGTGAAGAAAGAAGACAGAAAGCGTTTAAACTTTGAACATAATATTGAGGTTTAATTGGTATCTTCTTTTTACAACACAGAACTTCAGCAGATGTTTCCACCGCAGGGCTTTGATCCAGCAACCACCTGTAATCAAAGAAAATATTATAATGAACATATTAAATTACATAAATGGTTTTGAAATATATAAAATATAATATACTTTTCAAAAATCAGCTATATATCTAGCATATTCATCATTATGGTTTGTTTGAAATGAACAGAATGGTGTTTTAGGTCATTTTAAACCCATGTATGGCCATATATGACAGTCGATTTTTTTGTGGTAGACATACCATCCCATTGTTCCTGGGTAGAACCAGTACTATAAACCTCTCACCATCCGTAAGAAGCGATACTTCCTCCTTGGACAAGTCTAGCTCCCAGGGGGATTTGAACCCACAACGGTGAGAGGCGAGAAAGCTTCAGTCGTATCGTCTTTTCATGGAGGCACTTATTAAAATGCATATGAAGAGGAAAAAGGAATTGAGTTAATGAGATGTAAATATATATATATATATATATATATATATATATATATCAGCTTTACTCCAGCTGTTCCTGAAAACATGCACGCCCCAAAGACAGCACTTTTAAAAACATATGTAGGGGTAGTTCCATTAATTCCTTCTGTAGGGGCTAAATACAAAAACAAAACAAAAAACATTTCTATAATATGGGGTTGTCTATTGGGTGGAAAAATGCTTCTTGATGTATTTTTCATGCAAACTCTAACCCAATTAAAATAATCTTAAAATGCATGCATTCAATTTCGAAAAGCATGCTGTTGACGGTAAATGTCCAGTGAAATTTTAATAATGCGGGGGAAAAAAGAATTCCCACAAATTAATTCACGAACGAGAACTCTTTACCAATTCCGTACGCAAATTGATAGTGACATTGTAACTATCGTACTCATACTCATTTTGATTTTAATAGTACAATCAGTAATGTTTCAGTCCTAGGAAAATAAAAAGTGGCACCTAGTTACACTGATCTTAAGACAAAGTGCCTACAATATCATCAAAGACATTGATTCGGACATTAAACTTGTATTGTTTATCATGTCTGTCATCATCTCAAGGGCATAGCTATAGTGTTCTATAAACCCTGTATCTGATATCAAAATAACATATCGGTAAATCTTAAAAATGCTAGCCAAAATCTTAACTAATCAAATTGTATGTTTCATTCTTATTTAACACACTGACGGTAATATTGTGTGTTTTAAGAGCTAAAAGTTACAGACATTGTCTCTTTAATGGATGTCACATGAGCAACTGATATAAATATTGCAGTTCCAGCGATTACAAACAATAAATAAAACCTTTTAGGTTTTAATCAACACATTTATTACAGCACACTTATGTGGGTCTATGAGATCATGTTTCTACACATACATTTCATGAGTGAAAAAAAGAAGTTTATTTGCTTGAGCTCAATATCTGCTTTAATTATGGACAGTGTCAAGTTACAGTAATAATAAAACTAGCTCAAAACTACTTACGGTACTAATAATGGCATTCACAATCGTGCCGTCTAGTGGTGCCCTTGATTTAGTACCCTTCACACAACTGTTTCTCAGTGTCTCGTCGTCAAAAAACACAATTATCAAAAGCCTTGCCATGGCAGTTCCACTGTTTTTTGCCTTCTAAGGCAGGCATCAAGCTGTGCTACCGATAGTCTCACACCATAGCCAGGAACCAACTCGACTTCATGTGTGCTGGAACTCTAAATGAAACAAAAAAGAGGTCAACGACCTTGAAGCTCTACTGATAGGTTTTGATAGCTAGATCAGCATTCCTGTGAAATTTCATAAAAATATGTAACATAGTTTCAGGAGTAGTCGTTACAAGTTTTTACTATATAACTCTATGTAAACAAAGATGGCCACTGGGGGTCATGTTTAATGTTGAATCAAAATAATTTTCGACAAGGATCAACATCATGTCATGGTGATCATTTTAGAAAAAGTCCGATATCAATATCACTTACAGTTGTCAAGAAGTAGTTGCTACAAACTTGTTTTTAAAAAATAAATATTTAGCCGTGGTGGCCATCTTGAATTTCAGGCCTATCCAAAATTTTGCTGGGATCAATTAGACATCAAGAGCAACATTCTTGTGAAGTTTCATGGAAATCTGTCAAGTAGTTTCAGAGGAGTAGTCGCTACAAGTTTTTACTATGTAATGCTATGTAAAAAAGATGGCCGCTGGCGGCCATGTTTAATGTCAAATCAAAATAGTTTTCAACAAGGATCAACATTATGTCATGCTGATCCGACCAAATGTGACCTATATTTCGATAGCTCGAACAGACTAATGGACAAATATATACCCGGACAACATTGTAATCGCTAAATCGAGATCCGTAAACGGGCTCAACAAAAATTAGAACTCTATAAAAGAATATATGCCTGCACTTTATACCTACATTTTTTTTAAAGTATAATAGATTAACACGTTTTTATTACATTTTCATCGGCAAAAGATTGGAATTTCTCAGCTAAATATTATTAACTAACTCCGAACACAAAAATAACTAACTGTGACGCCGAGTTGACGTCAATAACGGTGTACTGACGTCAACGTTATCCGCTGATAACGTTCAACAAAGCGAATAATTTCGGTTAAAATCATGCACAAACTGATTTAAAATGTAATAAACAGATTATTTAAATGCTGTGTTCGATTATAGAGAAATCCTTCACTCGATGGTAACATGTTGTTTTTTTCACTCACTCATACGCTCTTTCGTAAAAAGAATCACACGTCTCCCATCTCATGAAGGATTTCCATATAATCGATCCCAGCAGTTAAATAATCTGCGCAGTATCATCAGTGAATATTTTTAATTATAAATATTTATGGAAGATACTCCTTACTTTGAAAATGTCAAGCAAGACGTATTTATAGACCGATACTTACAGCTTGATATGCAGTATAAATGTCGTCATCCAAGGAATCGATGCTTTCCACTTGCTGGCTCACTGACGGAATATTCTTCTGTGTGTTTGGTGTCATTAGTGAGTTTGTTGGTGGAATATTCTGTGTGTTTGGTGAGCTTGTTGGTGAAATATGTGTGTTTGATATTGTTGGTGTAGTTATCTGCAGCCTGTTAAGTGGCATTGCTTTTTGTGTGATTGGCTGTATTTGTGAGGTGCGCATATTATGCTGGGTGTTCAGTGGAATGGATTGCAGTATGTTTGCAGGTGGCATTGATGATGTGTTATGCATAAGAAAGTCAATCTTCTCCTCTAATTTTTTTTTTGTTCCATGATTTCAATTTGGGAAGCGCAAGAGCAATTCACTGTTGAGCACTGGTCTGTGATAGAGTTTGCTGTTGACTGGTTGCTTGGTCCTTGAATTTTTCTCGTGATAGTCAACAGGCCATTGAGTTTATTTCTTCCTCCCTCCACCTCCAGTCCTTTCCTGGGCATATTTTAAAAACCTTTTAATTTCATCCTCCACAAAGGTCTCCACCACTTGTCTGAAAAGGAAAGAAAGATATATATATATGAACAAATTTACTGAAAAGGAAAGTAAGGTATACGAATCTGTTTATTTACACATTTAATCTATCAAAAGGCCACGGCGTATAACCATTTCATGCCGAGTGAGGAATTTACAAATTGCGTAATTACGCGGAGTTTGGGTGATAAAACTACTCGGCGTGGGAATCGGCTCTCGGCGAACTTACGCTACGATACTTCGCGTATAACGGTTACGCCACGATACTTCGTGTATACAAACTCGGAGTTAGTCGAGTCGAAACTGCACAGGTGAAAGGTGCAACACTTTATTGCTGCAGTTATTTTAATGCATAATTATTCAATTACTTTAAAAAAAGCAGAAAACAATTTTTTTTTTTGTTTTTTGAAAATTCGAATGCCCGGATAATGTCACGATAATTATATGGCGGTTCCTATTACCGGCTTCGCGGCGACAACATAAAATACAATTAGTAATTACTATACTGGAAATTACAATTATTATTTAATCGGTGTTTGTAAAACGATTTACGATTCTGCTGTTGATTATTATTATATCGATGAGTTTTTTAGTAAAAATAAGCAAACAAATTGTAAAGAATTCCGGGTCATAAACCTGTTGTTAGTGCCGGGGATTATGGGTATCCAAATTATTTGTGTCGGTCTCAGGAGAACTGATTTTTTTTTGACAACAGAAACGGAAAAACGTTTGATTAAATGCATTAAAAGTTTGAAATCCATATTTTTTTCGAAATGTCAGTGATTCATTTTGCTCTGCGTCCCGCGTCCTAGACGCACATTTTTTTCTGAGGACGCATCATTCTTAAACGTGTGCCCGATGGACGCATTGCTCGAAAATTGTACAAGTGGTAAATAACCGTTTTCGATGTGATAACAAGAGAACAAATATAACACGACACCGGTTAAATAAGAACGCAATCACAATGTAGTACGCGTATTCTGATTGGGTAAAAACTATTTGTCATCCAATCAGTAACAACGTTCTACTAACTGTTGGTGTTCGCTAACTAGTATGGAAATTCCTAGACTGTGTCATGGTCCTTTGCGCTTCTCGGTTGAGATAACAGAATAGAATAGACTAGGAAATCCCGGATGATGAACACAAAATGCCACCGAAGAAAGTTATAAAAAAATTACCCACAATTAAAATGTTTAAAGTTAAATTGACACTTGATTGGCATGTCAAACTACTCAGGACTAATTGAACTGTTTAAAGTTTGTGTAAACTGTTTGCAACCATAAAATAAAGAAAAATACAGAGATTTTTATGATGGTGATTACCCGTTACAGAACCGAGACAACTGCGCCATATAAGCACATATTCTAAAAGAAATACTTTGTAAAACAAAGAATGGTAGCAATATATAATAAGGAATAACACAAAAATGATACAGTTTTGAAACTGTATGCACATATTTTGCTGATGTTTTACTGAATTGAATGTTGTTTAACGGCTCATCAACACAGTATAGGTTATTTAGAGCCGCCCCAGAGAGAGGGGAAGGATACATAGGAATCCGGGAACCTGCCCTACTCTTATTATCGAATAGATTCCTATGTTTTTTAACGTGCTCGGAGGATAGACCCGATACAAGGGACCGCCCGGTTTACGTCCCCATCCGACGGACGAGGCTAAGGGAAAGGGTCTTGCCCAAGAACACACCGACGGAACTCA
This sequence comes from Cyrtodaria siliqua, assembly GCA_037043455.1. Lineage (NCBI taxonomy): Eukaryota > Metazoa > Mollusca > Bivalvia > Adapedonta > Hiatellidae > Cyrtodaria > Cyrtodaria siliqua. The sequence goes on along the minus strand of JAWPHD010014792.1, from coordinate 1,708 downwards.
GTGGCACCACGGAGGATTGAACCCGTGGCCTCCAGTTACAAATCTGCCGCGCTACCGACTTTCAACATATGTCAGTCCCAGTGACTCATTAATGTAGACTTCAAAATGAATTACTGAATGTATTCATTATATTTATCAGTCATGTCAACTTTGCACGGCGTTTGTATTTTTCTGCCAATTGATTGCTTTTTTCAAGCGCGATGTCGGACAAGTGGTCGGAAAACTTAGATCTGTTCCCAAAAAATAAATCGCCAAAGGTGTGAACTTATGGTTAATTGGATTCTACACGGAGTGACTTCGTGTCCTTTCGCCACGTGGATTCGCCAAATCCAAACATTGACTTGGCATAGATTCGCTTGGCACTCAATAGGGCCAAACTCGGCTAATCGAGTAAAGTGTGTGCTTCGCGTGAGCTACTGTACATGTTGCCCTCTACAGAGCTAGATTTAATACCTTTAATTAATACATTACCAATTATAATTTTGCAGAGACATGTGTTCTTGAACGGAAATTTTCATTCATATTGATTTTCGCCACACACATAGCATGCAAGATTTCACCGTAATTCTTAATTCAAGCATTCTTTGACCCTAAAAGGCTTCTTTTTTTATCTTTTTATTCGTGGCTTTTTAAGCAGATAAAATATCAAAATCGTAAAAATCGTAAAATGAGGGGGGGGGGGGGGGGGGGGGGGGGGGGGGGGGGGGGGGGGGGCATAAAACCCTTCCTCCGAAACGAGGCTGCATTGATAATTAGAAATTGATTGTGTGCAGTATCTATAAAGAACATTACCGTCAAGAGACTGGTCGTTGGAGAATATCTTAGAAAACTTCAAAAAAGATGGGCCCATTCCAACGAGTACGAAATCGATCGGGATTCGTTATTGTTCACAAATATTTTACACATACTTTTCCCATCAAACAAAGTAATACTGACTTACCACTTCGAACTTGATCACCGACGCTTATGGAATATCGAAATAACTGTACTAAAACGATTGTATACACACATTTCTTTGTAAACAAGACACAATCTCAGTTTTCCGCGTGAAATTTTATATCCCTGCATTTGATTGGCTGGGTCAGCATTTCCGTTAGTGGCCTCCTAGCGGATATCCAGGGGAAGAATAGAATAGAATATCTTTTATTTTCAATTATGGGCCATCACTGGCATAGTAATCACATAATAATTTTGACATATATGCATGAGGTTATAAAATAACAAAAGCTTAATTCTGATTATACAACACAATTAAACATAAGTTAACATCTAATTAGATAAGGCATAAAACAACAATAACAGTTTATCAATTCAATTCAAGAACTTTAACAAGTTCTTACATGATTTTTAACACTAACATGACAGACCTGTTTTGTTACTTATATTACAGTTCAAATGATTAAATCTCATGGTATAACATGTGTAAATAAACCCTGCTGTTCTATTGATTATATATTCGACTTCATTACATAACAAGAAAGCAAACTGATTTTTGTAAGTATTGAAATTTTTACATGTATTAGAGATCTCTGTTGTAAATTCATTTCTTACTGAAGCATATTTTGGACATTCCAACATAAAATGAATTTCGCTTTCAATTTGATTAGTATCACAAAGTTTACAGAGTCTGTCTGTTAATGGAATATTCTTGTACCGACCAAGTTCTATTTTGAAGTTTATGTGCGCTTAATCTTATTTTAATAAGACA
>JAWPHD010014791.1:0-59111 GCA_037043455.1 Cyrtodaria siliqua | reverse complement strand
GAAAGATACTTCAGTATAAGTCACAAGATCAGCTTTCTGAGTATATTGTCCGTTTTTCTTCACACGTGCAACACGTGCAACACATAAAACCACAATAACAAATAACAAACTGTTTTTCTAAATTAAGGACTATGTGCAGCGGGAACGGGACTCGAAACCGGTATTGGGTGAGTTGCATGACCTTGTACAATTTTAAGTTGGTGACATTCAAAATAATTCTGGAAATGGGAATGAATAGACAAGTATATTATATAATTAGTTGATGTAATAAAGACACAAAACAAATGTTTCAATTTACACTTGCCTGTTTTGTCAAAAGCTATAAACAGACGGAATTTTAAATGATGATGATCACCTTTTTAAATACGACGCTGCGGTTGAGTGCAAGGTCGGAAATGTCATGCACTGGCTCTTTTTTACCCAGAGTGTTTAATGTGTTATCGACAATTAGTGTGCTTAATCAAAACGAGTTGAACAAACCGTATTTTAAGGTTTGAAGTTATGCTTGAAGGTTGTTATAAGGTTTTCGGCCAAGGGGGTCTAGGGTCAGACTTGAAATTGACGAATAATGGTATAACCTATTCTAAAGGGCCTAAACGTAATGGGTGAACTTTAAAGTAATCCCTTATTTACCGGGAAATTATTTTTGCACAGTAATAGGTGCCATCTTATGTTAAGCGCCAGGGTTATTTAAGCAATTTAAGATACCATTCACAACATTGGTAATAAAAATACCATTCACAATATTGGTAATAAAGATACCATTCACAATATTGGTAATAACACAATTGATTTGGGCGACGTTTTACAGTCGCCACACAGAACTAAACGAAAGATAGCGTGAATGTCAATACATACTGAAAACAAAATCCATTAGAAGCAATTCAATTAATAGAGGATATTTGTTGTTTTGGAGTGAATAACATATTTTATTTCATCGAGAAGTGAGAAAACTTTATATTTTCACGAATGCGAAGCATGAGTGAAAATATGAAAGTTTTCTGACTTCGAGATGAAATAAAATATGTTATTCACGACAAAACAACACATTTTCTTTTTATTTTATGATTTTACAAACAATTATTTAAGCAATTTCAGTAACTTAACCGTTTTACACAAGCTTCTTTCCAAGTCACGATGACGTAACGAAACGTTACATGACGTCACATTTTTTGAAACCATTAACGTCACAGAATAGGGTACTTAAATAAACAGTGGATTTAACAGTATAACAGTAGGAATACTTTGTGATCCGTGTTACTGTGCATGCATTTGTGTTGGTTGAACATTCAAAAAGTAGTCCCGGCAGCTACTATGGAAATAAAACTCTATATTCCACAGTGTGGAATAACACTTTTATTTCACTGATAAAACACAGTATTTCATTGCTTATCATAAAATAAAAGTTTTTATTTATGCTCGCCCTATGACACTAAGCCTTTTGGCGAGCTATCCATTGGAAGCAACGAACAAAAACAATGAAGAAAAGTAGCAGATTCGAGTAAACATTCATATCAATATTGGTGAACATCTGAAAGAGTTTACTGAAGTTATCACATTCAATAGTTCGAATTCCTTTTTTTTTGTTGTTGAACATACTCAAGGACAAATAACTCCATAGTGTATGGGAATATCTTGGTCATTGCCGAATTTCCTCAAAGTCAAAAAAAGTGTAAATCAGAAACTATAATTACTTAAGATGTAACATACACGTTTAACAACTGTAGATTAGAAACTATTATTTAAGTTGACAACGCACTGCTGGCAGTAACAATGCAGGGCCCACCTCCATCACGGTTTGAATATGACAGGGCAGTTGAAGAATGGCATAAGGCCATGCCTCGAAGGTCAAGTATCTGAATAAGAATAGGAACTGCTAGCTAGTGTGTGCAAGTCAAGACATTGAATGGGCTAATTTGTGTAGGATTTATTTGAGTGCTAAGGTTATATTTTTTAAGTATTAACAGATGAACTGTTTTATTTCCAGGGATGAATATTGTGTAGTTGATGGTATTATATGTATTTTAGATTTGTGTGCATGATGTGTTGATGTGTATTTTGTATTATTGTGTATAAACTTATTTATAGTAAATCTTTGTATGTATGTTTTTTTCTTCATCATTTGTGAAGCAGCATGTGACGTCAAGACTTGAGTAGGGGTAACGCGTGCATCAACAACTGACGTCAAACATGACGTCATGCGATATTGTAAACATGATGTCATGCGTGAACATGTGCTAATTGCTGAGTTGGTCTGTGTACAATGTTTGCAAGTAAACGTTAGACAAATGCAAGATACGGTCTGGCAATGGGAGGATGGGAATATTTTCAGATACATCCGTGACAGCTTATTTACATGTCTAATTTATTATAAAATGAAATAAAAAGTCCGCCAACCCCACCCCAACCCCGTTATGATAAGTTAAACATCGAGCATATGTTGACATTTGGGCCTATGTACATGAAGTCCGGAGTAAACGTTTAAGCAATTCATGAAAAGTTAATAATTATAAAGTATTGGGCTTCGAACATTAAATAAATATTTTGGTAAGTTTCGCGAAGCGAAGCCCACAGGCCATGATTCGTCCCGTTCTTCAATTTTGTAGTTGACCTTAGTTGACATTTTCAAAGGGAACTACATGTTACAAGTGCATTCGTTCATATTTATTTATCTAGAGATCTAAAAAGAATATTTGTCTGAATCATACTGATAATAATTCTGGACAATTATTCAGTGCTAAAATGTGTCAAGTAGTATAAATTAAACATAAGTAGCAAAAGCAAGGCCTGTTCGCATTGTAAGTTTCGCATGAAGCAAGACCCCGAACATTAAAACAAATCATATATCACATACTGCCATATAAGCTTCGCGAAGCGGAGCCCCAAATACCTTACAAATTCATATTTAATAAAATATGACAGTGTGGTAAACATGGTGAATTGGTGCTGTAAACGCCATTTGAAATAATGCCGAGCGCAGCGAGATTTAACTAGACTGCTCCACGGCGCATGTCCCGTTTCACTCAAACAAGCTTTATTGGCGGCTGTGTAACTGTCTACAATTTAGCAAGATGTGTGTCTCTCACAAAAGGCTTAATTGTTTACGCATATTTGTAGTCTCCATCATCCAAACACACATTGCAAACGGCTGTCTGGTCTCAGTTTCATTTCTATTTTAGATATCGCTTCATAATTTATAAAGGGTCTGGCATGGCCCTATGGATAACCGCTGAATTTGAAATCCGGTGAACCCGGGGTTCAAGCCTCACAATCGCCACTGAGTTTCGTCTTGTTTTCTTCAGCGACACTTTTCATATAGCCTCGTCCGTCGGATGGGGTCGTAAACTGGGTGGTTTTGTATATCGGAGACGATCCTCCAAGTACGTTAGTTTAAAGAACTATATACAAGACTATATTCGTTATAGTATGCCAGGTTCCAGATTCTTATGTGTGATCCCCTCTCAGGGGCGCCTCCTAATCACATATAATGTGTTGATGAGCCATTAAACAACATTCAATTCGTACCTTACAAATTGAATTGGCTTATCCACAAATAACAAGGGCGAACCAGAGGCTCTCCATCACCATCTCACCCCTAACATTCGACAAGCAACGGGCTCGCACGGGGTCATTATCATAGGATTTTGCAATTAAATATTTTGAAAATGCACTAGAATTCACACTGTGTCATGTAGAAAACACAGAAACTTCGGTAAGAGTAAGGGCATGGGCCATTACATGTATCATTCCCCTCTCTCAGGGGCGACTCTAAATAACATATAATGTTTTGATGAGCCGTTAATGACATTCAAATTAAATTCTCTGATAATGATACTGTACGCATATTGAATATGACCACTCAAAATTAAATTATTAAAACGTCTGTCGAAATTGAAAAAAAACTTGTAAAAACATATATAAATCATTCATCCAATAACTGTGAATTTTATCCACTCGCATATCCCACTTCGCCGTGCTCTCCTTCTCCCCTAGCTTGACCCCTGAAATATTAATATTATATTCAGAATTGTACAACATTTTTTCCAGCAGCTGTGCTGCAATTTCTTGTTATTGTATATGCTGATTTTGCCCATTGAAATCTTTATGAAGTTATGGTGTTCACAAGCTCTGCTAATTTCAACATGCAAGGGCAATCAATTTCAGTATTCAAGGGGAATTGTTCTGAAATGCATGTATTGGCATTTTATTGACGCAAACGTTCATGTGAAAGTTTGTGAAAATTGTAAACCATTTACTAAGAAAAGTTATCGTGTTCATAAGCTCCAATTCTGTTAGTTTTCAATGTTTAAGTGCATGAAGTCTAGAACACACGGTATCTTACTGAAACACACCTTCATTTCAAATTTGAAATTAGAACCCGTTTACTAAAGTTATTGTGTCCACCAGCCGAAATGTGTCTACATGTTCAATAATCAAGGGTACACACTATACACTATATCGAGTAGACACATTTGATATACCAACACGGCATTTATTCGTGGATCACGATCCATTCGAACTGCATGCATACGAAGTAGCTTTTATAGTTATTTGGTATCTTTTACAGAAATACACTAAAACATTGCTCGTTCGAGTTCCTCATCGGAACAAACCTTCAAGCCAAATGTTGTAAAATCGAAATCCGTTTGTCCACAAGCTAACGGAATTGCTCGATAACTACTGTTCGGGGCGATTTCAGCCAAAGGTTTTTCTGCAGTAGCTTGAGCATTTTAGATAATACATCCATCAATTATATATCATTAGAACTGGTTATGTTTAGTGGTAAATAAAAATACCTTAGTTTTGAAAATCGGTTCAGAAATAAATATTTTACAGGCCAAATCATTTTTGTTGGGGCTTTTCCCATGTAAATTCCTTGTTGGTGGGACAGCAGAAAAACTACGAAACTTCAAATAACTTCCTTAAACATTCATATTTTGCTATAAAACTTTCAGGGTGTCTTAATTTACGAATATCCAACAATTTAAAACCATTTTAGGATGAAAACTTTAAAAGAAATATGTTTTCAAATGTTTTCAAATGTTTCATGAAGCAGAATTTTGCATTGAAAAGGCCCAATCAAAAACAGCTCCAGCATGATTTTTTTATTTCTCAACCAATTTTGAAAAGTAAGGTTTTTTTATTCGCCACTAAAAATGTCTGTTTCACTGATATGCAAGTTATTTAAGTACTAGATGCATTTTGTCAATATAGTCTAAAAATACTTTGGTTAAACAAGCGCCCCAAACAAAAGTTCAACATGTTGGGGTATGTATATACCCTCCTTGGTTTTTCATCACTAAATGGTTAAGAGCTATTCCCTTCCCATTATTAACCCTTAACCCGCTATATAGATATAATTGACCGCTCTTTCTTTGAATTAAGACCATTCCATTTATGTGAGAAAGGGGCGTTTTGGGGGAATGACTAATCAGCAGCCGACATTATAAACCCTGATCAGTCTGCGAGTTACTCGCGTTACTCGCAGCCTGATCTGGGTTTACAATGGATGAAAAGGCTATCATAGTCAAGCTTAGCGGGTTAAGCTTATTGTCTCGCACACGACTTGCTTTTCTCGTTTTCGTCAGAAGTTTTGATCAGTGTTAGTTATGTTGTTGTTGATGGTGGAGGTTGTGCTGTTGATGTTTTTGTTGCTCGTCGTCGTTTACTTGACATTTTTCACAACGCCTTTTCTCCTCAGCTTTTCGATCTGAACCTTCTGATCTTCTATATTCTTTAGCTAAAACAGGATATAAATACTACTAATAGGTATGATTCAGATATCTCATTTATATTGTACATGCTCATTCCAAAGTTTGGCGCAAGTAACTAATTTTGATTCTATAAAATTAATGAGAAAGAGAGTGTTTACCATAAACATAAATAATTAGTGAACGGGCAATCACGTGATGATTCCCGGTCATGAGCAAGTAAACTGTATACTACAGTGAAATAAGACGAAGATGCCGACTTGCTTCTGTTTAAAAACAAAATTAACTAAAATTGTTACTAGTGTACGCCTGTGAGTGTTGATTGTAGAACGTCACTTATATATACATGTACATTATCAGTGAACTAATATTAAATAAGTCTCTTCTTAGTTCATTGGTACTAGCTGGATATTAATGTACCTGGATATTACATGTACATTATCAGTGAACTAATATTAAATAAGTCTCTTCTTAGTTCACTGGTACTAGCTGGATATTAATGTACCTGGATATTAATGTAGCTCTCCACCGCACTCATTTCTTTTCGTCTGGCAGCCTCCAACAGGCTTATTGATTCGTCACCATCCTTGTACTGAAATAGCATTAATGCGCGTTGCATAGGTTTCATAAGTATAATTTAAAATATTTCTTCAAACTAAGCAGCAGGCCCCGTTTTATGAAAGAACTTACGGCTTTTTTGATAGTAAATCAATTTCTTAAATGCTTCACTATAAATTACACTTTTCAAATAAACGTGATTTCATTTCATTTTATTATACATGTGATAAATCTGCACTATTGTCTACATTGAATGCTTATGTAAAAAGTGAACGATTTTAAAATTTAAGACTTATTGTAAGTTGTTTAATAAAACAGGGCCCAGAAGCCTAAAATCGAGTTGGCGTTTACAATACTGTATATACGGATGTCGTTTCCTATGTACTATTTACAAAGGAAAAGTGACACAAGCGTTTCAATGCAACAGAAAACATATTTACAATAGATACAATGTATCATCATTGATGACAGATTAATAAATGTGACACATGTTACAAGATTACCTTTACGTCCCAGTCCATACCCATGGTGAGAAGATATTTGGCGATGGCGTCGCGTCTGGCGTCCATCGCAAACTGCAGAAGACATTTTTGCGGGGTAGTCGTCTGATACATGCGACTGGTTATGTCCTTTGTTGGAATATCGCGATACATTCCTCCCCTAACATGAAACAAAACACGTTCTACTGAGGTAGTTATTTGTATTATTATTTCCCTAAACTACAAAAAAGAGCAACTTAAAGACCTAAAAATAAGTATAAAAGTCGAACAGGAAATGCAGCTTTCACTGAACACGTTAAACCCAAAAACACGCAACACGACAAACATGAATGGCAATGTTAATAAGGAATAAAGGCATATGACGTCGCAAACACAAAACTAGTTGACAATATATTGGCTGCCGCCTTGGAACGGTCAGTGGCAAAAAAAGCCGCTGGGGGTTTAAACTGCTGGGGGTTTAAACTAGAACCTTGTTTAAACCCCTAGCGGTCCCTTTTTTGCCAATGACCGTTCCAATGCGGTAGCCCTATTGTTAACCCTTGTGCTATTGTGATGTCTTATCTTACCTTTTATTCAGCTTTATATATAGTTATTTTTGTTTCTGTGTGTGTTTGTGGTTGACTGTCGTCCTTGAATGCTACTTTTGCTGTTCGATTTTTATATCTACTTCTATATAAATTCACCCCCATAATTAAATATTGCCAACAAAAAGCATGCTAATAACGACACATTGCTACGAGCATGATGATTAAATACTGCCCAACAAAACGAACCCCGTAACAAAGTTAGTTTAAATGGTTATCGTATTTTTAAAGACTTGATTTAATTTTCTACATTCTGACTTTCTACATCCCTTTGATACATATAGTGTTAAACAAGCTCTTCCACAGAAGACCGCGTAAAGAACGTACAGAAGATATGGCAAAAGAAAATCCGTTTCATCCTTTACTGTTCAACATAAAAAAATAGCAAGACAATTTAGATTAAAAAATTATATACTCTATATACATAGTTAGAACTGACTGGTGAATGTTTCTGTTCATCATGCAGTTCAGACAGCTCTGGAGGTCGTATATTTGCATAATTCTAAACTAATCAAATGAATGCTTGCGTAAAATATTTACCGTCCATTTTGGGCTATGCTCTATAATCGTGGTGCATGGAAAATGCTCCAAAATTTCGCGCGGAAAAGGGCATAAAAACGTAACATATCCTAACATCGACGACAATCCATGCATGCATGATTGTGTCCTTTGGCAATGCAGGCAATGTGTTACCAAGTCCTATAAAAATCTTTACATGGAACATAAATGGAAGTAAGTAAAACAATATGCCATTTCAACAAACAACAACTTGTGTCCCATATTTAATGAATAACGTACTGATCCTAAAATCGTTTCATGTTTTCTGTTAAGGCCGCTATTTTCACTCCGTAAACATATTGAAGTAATCGTGAATTACGTTATAATGTGGCTACTTCATGTATTTGAAAGAATAACTGTAGTGTCAAGGTACCGTTAAGTTTAGGTCTTTAAACTTAAATGACAATACACAACACGAAGAGAGGTGAAGATAGGGTTACCGACTTGGAGAGATCATGTGCCCTACTGGTTAGTTTAAATATATTTTATGTGTACACACCCTTACTATTATTCTGTCTTCAGTGCTCAAATTGACAAGAGAGCATCAAGAAAAGTACACCGCATTAAAAGGAAATCTCTAACAATCTAGTCTACACCCAGAGAAATTAGCAAACGATACACGTATATATTATTGTAAAAATATATATCATTAGAAACACCTCAGGATGTATCCATTATTGCAATGAACAACCACCGCAGTTGCAGTCAAAGAGAAACCAATGTAGGGTAGGACAAGAAAACCCGAGTTCGTGTATCAATCTCCTCTTACAAGGTTTCATAAGGTGAAATCATAGAGTCCCACGATGATATTTGGTCATCGCACAAGAGAAAGGTGAAGCGTAATGAATGACTGTAGAGATGTCAATCATGAAAGTGTGTTGTAATTGAAAACCCACATACATGATAGCTATAACGAGTCAACTTGAATTCAGTAGTGTACTCACCACTGTTAAATTACAATTTACTTCTTTATTTCACTCCTCTATAATTCAAGCCATATGTTGTATTTGTATTTCTACACTTTAATTCCAACTTTATATTTCCGTTATTAATTGAACGGAAAAATAAATCAACATTTATTAACTGTAAAATATAGTTTGAAAAACACATGTAAATTATCAAAACATCTAAATTTAACTAAAATAAAAGTTTGAGTTAAATCGTGAATGACTCAATGAATTTAACTTTCATTAGTACAAATATGGAATATGTACTTCTTGGACGCCACATCTACTGAATAAGAATTCCGAAACACTAGATACCAAATGGAGAATAATATGTATTCAGCTGTCTTGAGTATAATAGTGGAAATATGGGATTGTCTCATGGTTAGAAAGACAAAACAAAAAGGTTTGGTGATATTTATTCAGTTGTGAAATAACTGTCAATATTGGGAAAGCTTACTGTGGAGATTAAACAGGCGAGTCCATATTTGAAACACTAACACGTCATGATCACTTTTTAAACAGGTAACAGTACCTCGATGCATGTTCAGAGAACAAATATGTGGACTCTATACATTTTATTTTAAGATACGAAAGCTTGCTATAGAATAAATCTAGGTTAGCACAAATTAGAAACACAAACACCGAATGCACGATCTCTTTGAAAACATGTACCTAGTCTAGACAGAGATTGTGGCCAATTTACAATAAGTATCGACTAAACTGCGCAGATTTAATAAATGTGTACGCATCACTTATTACTCATAACCTAACATGAAGCAATTTACTATCCCTACCTGATCTCTTCCACTCTGGGCAAATCACCAGCCCTTATAGCTTCTTTAATGTCCAAGTATTTGTAATACAGGTAAGCATCTATACCGTAGTCCGTAGCTCTTTCCTTAGCAAGCAATGCTTGTCTTGGTTTGATGTGCATTGCTTTAAAGTCAGATGGTGTTTGTCCATTCTGTAAATTTGATAATACCATATGGTTTTAAATGACGATGTACAATTGTTGAAATAATGTTTTTTAGAGAAACTGCGTGTTTTAATAATCATGATCTTTGTTTTACATGAGTACGGTGTTTGCTCTATTTTAAGATGCTAGGGGTAATCTTAAATTGCGGCGTCCCGTTAGTTTCTCTGTATAACTTTCATATTTGATCATCATTATTAATAATTAATAGAATAATTCAAAGCAAATGTTGATTATTGTTAATTATATGGCACCAATAATGTGTTTAAGCCTATGATGGAATAAAAGAGCTAAATACAAATATTGTGGTATAGTATTTAAATATGTGCAAGCAGATTTATAAACGTATTAATGATAATAGTGAGGCAGATTGGTGAAAAAAAGTGTGCATTGTTTGACGAAAGCACCAAACTTTGCACATAGCTAGACAATACCATACTGAAAAGAATGGCTATGGACCCACGTCAGATTTTTCAAAATGGCCGTCATTTTCAAAACGGCCGCCAAATACGTAATAAATAATCAACTGAACCTCATCAGGTTTTAACACAATATAGTATGGCAATCACAACAAGTTCCATAAAACGATAGACAAATGGTTACCAAATATAATATGGGTATGTTTTACGTTCAAAATGGCTACCATTTTCAAAATGGTCGCCAAAACATGTTGAAAATAGTAAAAAGTGAAATTCGTTTAATAGTTGTTTGTAAGAAAATAATTAATATGTTGAATTTTTTCACTCAGTTTTCTTGGCATAGTATGTGTTTGTTAATATTGCAATGAACAGTTATTTAGAGGCACCCTTTGGTTAAGATGTTAAGGGATTTACACGTTTAAATCAAATTTCACTTCGGATTGACTCTACGTTTTCTCCAGTCTTTGGGAATTTCTGAAGGGTACTAAACTAACTTTCTTATCAGAAACTGTCGGTTCATTATAAAATATATTTATAAAACCCTAAAATACATTATTTGACTTGGTAAAATGATATATAGGGTCCTATAGAAACCACAGCGTCCGAACTCAATGGCATCGTAGGTCCACACTGTACTGCAAACAAGGACTTGAAACTACAATGAAAGAGACAAAAAACAACAGAAAGGGTGGTGAAGACAGGGTTACCGACTTGGAACGGTCAGTAGGCAATAAGACCTACTGGTTAGCTTGAATCGATTTTATATGCGCACAATCCTCGCTATTATCCTGTCTTCAGCGCCCAAATAGACAAGACAGTGTAAATAAAACAACATGGAACCATGGAACAGAAAACAACAGAAAGGGTGGTGAAGACAGAGTTACCGACTTGGAACGGTCAGTAGGCAATAAGGCCCACTGGTTAGCTTGAATCGATTTTATATGCGCACAATCCTCGCTATTATCCTGTCTTCAGCGCCCAAATAGACAAGACAGTGTAAACAAAACTAAATCCCATCAAAAGGAAATCTCTAACAATAAAGTCCACATCCAGAGAAACCAACTAAAGATATACATACAAAATAATAAACATCTCAGGATGTATCCAGAATCATACTGAACAACCATAGTAGTTGCAGCTAAAGAGAAGACCAATCTAGAAGGTGCTTCATTACACCTTGTAAACCTTATTTACAAGACAAAACAAGTAAACAAAACCTAAACGCGAAGTTATGTTATGCTAACGGGCTAATTGCGTCTAAACTATATAGTTGCCGAGCAGAAACAATGAAACTGGCCTGAAACCCAATGTGAAGATCAAAATGGCATTTTGCGTTAAAGCCGTCCTATTAAAATGGAAGCACTTAAAACAATCGGTAAGTCTTGTTTGAAAACTATATATGGATCAGTGCCCTTGTGGCAAATGTCATATGACACTGCATATTCCTTTCTGAAATAAACACATGTATCAGGGAATGCTCATCAGATTACCATACTTATGACATACCGGGCTTACAGTTATTTCATTGAAGTGTGAGCAAGGCATGCTTACCATTGAGTAATGAATATGACGATCATAAAAGAAACCAAAAGTTCGCAATTGCAGTACTGTTCAGTTACGTTTAAAATCTTAACATTAGTCATCTCTATGTTTGAGATAAACTTCATTTAAGTGTTGTCTCCTCAATACCCAATGAACTAGCTCACAAGCAATAATATAATAGTGTGAAAGAAGATGGAGGTGCGGTAGGTGCTGAAAATATATCGCAGCTTCTATTTTGGTTATCTGTTAATTTTAGTTATTGCAATAATTCATCAGGCATTGACTATGAAAGGACTCTGATCTTTGTTATCATCTTTGCTATCATGAACATGTTAAAGATGTTCAAAAGACAGTTTGAGAGACACAGTAAAGGAATTAGAACATATATTCAAGGACAATATTGAGGATTTACTGGTGCTTGACTTACGTTACAGAATTGACCGTCGTGACAGAATTGCTCAACAAATATGTATAAAATTATGTCATGCAAAGCATGACACGTTTTAACTGAGCTTATAGATGACACAACATAGTATCTCTTTAAACAGATAAACTAGAACATGTTTTCTTTCCGCAGTGATCACCAACTTACAACAGATTATATAACTTGCTTTATCTTTTCGCATATATATGTATCATATTAGGTTCAGATTAACGGTTGATTAGGGTATCTCACCAGCCTTTTCTAACTTTGGTAAACGTATATGGATTTTAATAAGACGGGCAGCCTTAAAACGCCTTATTAGCAAGTTCTTTTACACATGGTTGAAGGTTTAGTAGGTGACGGCCATCAAGCAAAACAAAAGAAGAACTCTGGGTACTTGGCATAGTAATTGGTTGCGATAGAGACTAAACATGCTCAGTAAAACAGAGATGTATCAGACAAGGAGCGTAGGATGCAAACTGATCTCCATCATTTCACTAAGAGGTTGATTCAATGAGTGTGTTGCACGTGGCATATGCCAAACAAGACTTCACTAAACTTATGCTCTATATATATATACAGTAGACACAGACGTTTTAGTTGTTTAGTAGTTGTTTTTAATGTTGCATGTTATAGCAATGGTACAGTAAATATGGTTAGATGGGCTATGGCTGCTCCCAACTAAATTACATTTTGTTTATTTCGCTCTTCGGGGCATAGTGTTTAGTTAAATACTGGGACCATACGCCGCTGGACATGGGGGAGGAAAATCTCTATGTCCACCGCCATATGCATGCCATCTTCGGGATGGTTAAAATTGTGTACTATTGATTTTATGAATATTGAGTTCTGCTCAACCCGGGGCTAGAGGGCGTGAGCGGTAGCTAACATATTTCACTACCGTTCATGAACAGTCTCAATCAAACCGAGACTGCAATATTGTGTATGTGTCGTGTTCGGCCGTTTCCAAAGGTCCATTATCATACTCTTTTAGTTTTAAGAGCTAACGTTAGGAATCAGTTTAGGTGCTTCATTACACCTTGTATTGCCTATGTATAAGTTTATAACCAAGACGAATGGTTGCTTTTCACACTTACTAGATGTAACGAAATTGCTTCATTTGATGACAGAGGTAAAAGAAGTGCTTAGAAAATCTGGAAATATTATGTTGAGGTTGCACAAGCTTTCCAATTCCAACAGTTATGCTTTTTGGAAAATGTATGATCAGAGGAAGTGCATATTCAGTAGCTCTTGTCAATCACACCTGCCGAGTTGTTTAACAGGTTGTTTTAGACTTTGTTGGAGACATGGCCTTTAGATTCACCTCTGACATGCCTACTTCCTGTGACTGGGGTTGGAAGAGGAGATGTTGGAGCCATTCTGATAACACAGACCTCAGTGTTTGCAATGAACTTATTAAATGTAGATGTCAAAGAGACAAGTGTGTTGCGAACGATACGTCAAAGCAGGAATGATGTATACAGCCTTTTGAAAATGGGATGTTGGGTACTGTGACTGTGATTAAGAAAAAATGTACTATTCAGATCATAGATCACTAAAATCTTTGATTAAATTTAACGTTAGTTCTCATATTGAAAATGTTCAAATGATATTACCATTTATTTCATTTGTGTTTGTGTATATACCAAACTACTTTTTGCTTTTGTTTTCTGATAGTTTGTACAAAAAATACAATATGAATTTTATTCTCTCTATATATATTAACAAATGTATATAAGCAGTACTATCAATGGTAAACTTGTAAACTACAAGAATAATATGCACATCATCATCACCTTATCTTTCGTCTCCATTTTACAACCGAGCGCTTTCAGAGCTGCCGCCATGTCATCACCGTCTTCTAGTGCGCATGCCCAGTGTAGTGGGGTCCTACCGTCCTAGATAAAGCGTTTATAATTTAGAAATACAAGATTATCTTCTCATCTGTTTGCGAACATTTATCTGGATATAGCTGTATATACATGACGTGGTCACATGATAACCCTACAATGTCCAGAGAACGTACATCAAGCCAATGTATTGCGCTATATTTGATCACATATTTAAGCTTATGCCAATAGGGTAAAATCGAGGTTTCACTAGAACCTGGTTTAAACCGTAGCGGCATTTTCGCCAATGACTTTCCAAGGTGGTACCCCTGTTGTCAAACCGTTTATGTTTGTGGTGTCGCATAGTGTTTCCTTGTAGTTGTTAATTGGTTTGCAATACTCGCTTTGTTGGACTGCGTTCTGCTCAAGGTGCATTTCCTGTTGAACTTGTATTTATTTTTATGATACAATATGTTTACAGTTGATGAGCTAGTGTGCCATGATACTGTACCACATTCTAAAATATCGAGCAACTTTACTGATATTTTGTAATAATTCCAAAGAAACATTGTTGCATTTATTTTATGAATGTATGTCAGCCAAGAACATATTAATAAAGTTGTTTAGTGGTTTATTTGAAAAATGCAATATTTCAATAGAATTAAAACCGGAGTCCATTTTTCTTGGCACACCATGCTCAACAGACATTGATTATATTTTGTATCTAGTTGTGCTTATCTATAAGAAGTATGTCTATTCTTGCAAACTGAGAAAATGTCTACCTAGCTATACGATATTTTTAGAACAAGTGAAAAGTTACAGAGCTATGGAACTATTCTCAACATATATGTACCCCTTATACAAATATAATGCAATTAAATCAAGGTCGAATGCAGTTCAAAATATGTTGAGATATAAGCTGTGTAAAATGTTTGTGATACATTAGTTCTAATGCTTTTATTTACAACTGGAAGGAAGTTAAATCCATTCCACATATTTAATGAAGTTATAATTTACTATAGGAGCAGGTAGACTATAATGCATCTATATATGTATGGTATATAAATGTGTGTACACTTGATATTCAAATACAATGTTAAAAACAAAAATAAAATAAAACTTTACTGATATTGGCAAGCTAAATCACATGCCTCTATGACAATAGTATAAAGAAGAAGGACAGACAGAAGAAGAAGATATAGTGTTTTAGTATACATATGTATATAATTAATACAAGGCCTGTAAGTGAGTTCACACTCGTTTGTTTTTTTACGGATATGTTTTCCCTTTCCACCAGTCTATGCGTAATTGGGTCATTAATACGTTATTCTTTGCTTCTGCAACATTGGTTTAACTAAATATGCTCTACCGATTTGGAATTATGGAAGCATTAGATGTCTGCACGAGAAACAAGATGTTTACACTACGTGTTCACGTAACCGAAACCATTGTGAATCACTTACCATTGTTTTATAAATTGAAATAGCTGGAAACAACGGTATTAGACAACTGTAAATATTTGGGGGGAAAAGTTTGAACTCACAGGCCTTGTATTATTTCAGAGCTGTGAACTAAATACAATGTCAACAATGAATTGAAAAGAGAAATATCAGTAAGAGTTGCTTTATTATCTCCTCTTACCTTGTCAGCCATAGCAGCCAAACTGTTGGGACAAACTTTGATAAGGTGGCGCAGCACGTGTCGTCTTTCAAACAGCACGGCTCTGTGTACAAGCGTACGACCATGTCTGTCCTTAATCTTTGCCACATTTACATTTAGCATTTTCTGGATTTGCGCTAAATGGCCAATATCAATGACACGAATAATGTCTCGATGCGTTTTCTGAAAATACAATGGTTAAATTCATGAAATTAAATTAAATTTAAATGAAATTATCTCTATATTGACCACTTATAATGGAATTATCCAAGAGATCGTAAAATATTGTGTCTGAACTGGGAATCGAACCCGGGGTATTCTAGCTTACCGTGTTTTCGCTCTACTAATCTCATTAAAATCAAAACCTATTTACCCTTTGATACCCTCCGCTTTTAGCGTAGAGTATTGTAGCATAATACAGGGTCTGATTTTAATGAGATTGTCGCTCTACAAATTGACCCATCTAAGACACACGTTTTGCATTCTATTTTTCCCATATACATGTAATCGGTTACTGATTAATGATAACATATATACCAACATGTATCATTTCCTGTGTCATAATTATTTTGAGTGCAAATGCATCTCACATCTGCCTTTAACGTATTAAACCTTATAAAAATATAGCCCACAAAAGCTCAGTTATGGTTAATATGCATTTCTTTTCTTCTTTTGTTTTAATGAACATGAAACAATAACAGTTTTTGGGGACGGTGTGGTTTCTTCCGTTATGTGTTTATAATGGAATATAAAACGTACAGTTGCAACTCTTGGGCCTAAGACCTTTTGTACGATTTTTTACACACCTGAGATGCAATTATGTCTTTGAAAAACCTTTGAGCTTGAACATCACCTTTCGACTTTGCTAACCCATCTCTCGCTGTTAGACCATCGACATTACTGACGTCAATATGATCATAGTTCTTCTCCACCAGCCTAAAGTACAGAATTGAAAGTGTATTTTATTTATATGTATATGTTTAAAATATATATCTAATAAAAAACAGATGGTCCGTTGTTATTATTTTCATTAATTTCTGAGGCACACATTCTATTTATTTTGTCATTTAGCCCTTACTGTCACTTTATTGTTTCTGTTGAGAGTTTGTAGCAAAGAAAGAAAAAACAAAGAAATACTGATAAATATATAACATGTTGACATTTGGAAGTTGGAATATAAAAGGTTTTAATGTAAATAAGTTAGTTTTAGATTTTTTGTAAGTTTGATATGTTTTGTTTATGTGAAACATGGATTACTAAGGACTGTTCTGACACACTGCTATATTATAGTTGTATAATATCCCCAGCCAAAAAGAATAAAAAAAGAGGGAGACCTTCAGGTGGAATTATGCTTTATTATAAAAATAATCTAAAGCAGGGTATATCCATTCAACATAAATTAACAGAGATTATCTGGATTAAACTCGATAAAAAATTCTTAGAGAAAGATCTATATGTAAGGCTACATATATAAAGCCCTCTTCATCAAATTCAGAGGCAGAAACAAACTTCACAAATATTTCAAACACTATAGCAAAGTTTTCTCCAACAGGACATATAGTTCTCATTGGAGACCTAAATAGCAGAACAGGAACAAAACCAGATTTTGCTCAAGGTGATATACATTTTTTTTAATAGACACACAATACCACTCCCTAATGAATACATTTTCGATGCGGACACCACAAGACAGAATAGGGATACGATTTTAAATCTAAATGGCATCCTCTTGTTGGAAATATGTTGTGAAAGTAACCTTAGAATTTTAAATGGCAGAGTGACGGGAGATTCCTTAGGTAATTTCACTTTTTATAATACAAATGGTCAGAGTACAATTGATTATATTATTATATATTCATAATTGTTATATAAGACATACTTGATTTTACAAGGAATTAAAACTTTAAAAAACAAAAAACAATCAGGAATAGACATAATAAACAATGAATTTATAAAATACAGTAACCCTCTCCTCGCTGATCTTCTCTGTAATGTTTTCAGAAAAAATCTCGACTCTGGCCACTTTCCAGAAGGATGGAATCTGTGATTCACAAATCGGGAGATGTTAATGACTGTCATAACTATAGAGGTAATTGTTTATCACCATGTATCAGTAAATTGTTTACCTCTCTTCTCCGGAGAAGGCTTCAAAATTATATAGATAATAATTTACTAAATGATTACAATGCAGGTTTTAGACCTCAATTTAGAACAACAGATCACTTATATACGCTGAAAACTATTATAAATACACATGTTTATAAAAACAAAAACAAAACTGTATTTGCAGCCTTCGTAGATTTCTCAAAAGCTTTCGACTCCGTTTGGCGGCCTGGTCTGTTTAAGGAATTACTGGATACAGCCATTGGCGATACATTTTACAAGTTAATAAAAAAATATGTATTCCACTTCAAAATTTGTGTTTAAGAAAGGAAATCTAATTACTGAACCCAAAGAATATAACAAGGTGTAAAACAAGGGGATAGTCTTAGTCCAACACTATTTAACATTTTTACCAATGATCTGCCTAAGATTTTTGATAACGAAAATTGCAAACCACTTTCACTTGATGATATGAACATAAGTTGCTTAATGTATGCAGACGACTTACTGATAATGTCCGATATGAAGTCTGGTTTACAACATTGTCTAGATAATTTAAATGTTTACTGCAAAAGATGAAAGTTGGTTAACGCAAACAAAACAAAATTAATGATTTTTAGTAAAGGTAAAAGAACATCTAACAATATTTTCCATATTGATGGTAACAAACTCAATATTGTTGAGAGTTATAAATATCTGGACTTTGAAATATTCTATAATGGAAATCTAAAACACTTTACATGAGAAAAGCATTAGGCGATATTCTCATTGCGTCAATTCAATTCAAAACTTAAACTATTTGATATATTGATTAAGCCGATAGCAACATATGGGTCAGAAATATGGATTAGTGATTTCAATTGTAAAAAAGATAAATCGGATGTGTTACCTTTTGAAAAACTCCAAAACAAGTTTAGCAAATGTGTGCGGGGAGTACACAAAAAAATCCAGTAATTTTGCATGTAGATGGGAACTGGGACGAACTCCTGTCTTAGATAACATAACAATACAATCTCTAAAAAATAATATTATAACAGATTAACCCAACTTCCATCCTCTAGGTTATTATATAGGAAATTTATATGTGACAAAAACCTGTTTGACTCTGGGAATAGATCATGGTATAAATTTATTGATGACAGTGTAACCGAATATAATCTTAATTACTCTAAATAAATTTGACATCAATTCATGCCAATCTTATATTAAACAACAAAATATCTGCTGTATCACATATGAACAGTTTAAAACATGTTACAGAGATTAAACATCATTTTCTCTAACATAAGTCAAGATTTTGTTTTGAAAAAAATATTTAAATTTTAATATTCGAAAATCAAAAGTTAAAGAACTTACAAGAATAAGAATTAGCTCGCATACTGTACAAATTGAAAGAGGAAGATAAACAAGACCAAAAACTAAACGCGAAGACAGACTGACCGTTCCAAGGCGGTAGCCCTATTGTCAACCCTTTTTGTGTTTGTGATGTCGTTTGCATTTATTATTGCTTTTGCCTTCTTGTTTGTCTGTTTGCGTGTTTGTTTCTGTGTTATGTGGTTTACTGTCCTCCTTGAATGCTACTTTCCCTGTCCGATCTTTTTATATTTCTTTTGTAACAACTGCAACATGGTTGAGGATGAATTACACTTTCTACTACATTGCCATAAGTTTAAACAAGAGAGAGACAAGTTCCGCCGAATAAATTCTCTTAAGTTAAACAGGCATGATGATATGCATATAGCAAAAATAATACTTAATCCAGAATCAAAACAAGAATGTGAAAATAAATGTTCGTTTATTTCTAAATGTTTGTTAAAGACACTAGTCCCTAATTAATACATGGAAGAACATAATGTTAGTTTGATAATTCATATAGACAATTTATATGTTAAACTATACTGCAATATATATTTATTCATAATCATTTATTGTTTTTATGTATTCTTCTGTTCAAGGATCACAACTGAACTATTTTCATATGTAAACAGTTTTCTTAATAAATAATTGAACTGAATTGAATTGATAAACTTTCCGAAGACACAGAGACCAGGCGTGACCGGAGGGCCTGGATTCAAGACTCATCGGCGTCAATGAATTTCGTTGGTGTTTTCTTCGGAAAGAGACTTTCCCTTATCCTCGTGCGTCGTGTGGGGACGTCAATCGAGCGGTCCGTATGTCGGAGTCTATTCTCCGAAAACGTTAAAGACCATAGGAATTTTCGTTAGTAAGAGTAGGGCAGATTTCCAGATTATTATTTATCTTTCCCCTCTCTTTGAGACGGCTCTAAATCAACGCTATTCAAATCCGAAGACACAGAATCGTGCATTAGACGTTTTTATGCAGAGTATCGAAACTGTAATAAATTTCAAATTGTACTATTTACTTTTGATAACTTAAGTTGTATTATGGGCGTTAATTAACCATAAACAATTTCACATTTCCGTAAATTGTAAATATGTCACTTTGACGTGCATAGGTGTCAATATAATTGCCGAAAGATATGACGAGCATGGTGTTATAAAATATGAAATGGTTTATATTACCCTTGTAGCATATCAATACAGCCATTAATCGCCAAGTCGACAACAATATTATCCACATAGGTCAGCTCCTTCTCTAGCTGCTTTGGAGATTCATCTATGTTCTTAATCAAAATCCTGTCCCGCAGAAAGTAACCATTCTCGTCTGTTGCAAATAGGTCAAGACCATTTATCGCCATTGTTCTCAGAACTCTTATCGGCAGCTTCTTGTCATATGCCGCGTCTAAAACCACAGCTGTATCGTCGCGTTTCTTTTTGAAGTCAATCTTGTCAAGTACATATTCAACCATAGCGTAGAACTCCTTCTGCGGTAGAATATTTTGCATAATGTAAATGTAAAGCCGTGTATTTCCTATGTCGACATTAATGTCTACCTTTTTACGTATTAGTTTTCGAACGACTGCAGTTAAGCCCAGCAATGCCGTCTCGCCTAACAAAGGCATTGCTATGAATTCGCCGGAAGTTAAATCAACGTAGGAGGTTGACACAGTGTTGATATTGTAATCACGGGTTTTGAACAATGGTCGCATCCCTGACCGGTCTCCTGCCAAAGCAAAATGGGCGAAAGTGATCGTATTTTCCCGTAATTGCAACTGTTTTGCAATTTCGTCATTTTTGTATTGATTTGCAACTTCCAAAAGAGTGACCCCGTCACGTGATTCGTTCACTTTACACCAGTTCTCAAGAAGATGGGCTACCTTGTCTTTATCCGTTTTATGAACAGCCTGCCATAAGCCGGGAGACAACATTTTCAGGATCTTCAAATTTTCAGGATTAGACTTCGCCAAGTCTGCGGCAGTTTGTTTTTCATTATTTTTTATTTTCGGATCAACGCCAATCATGAGAAAGGCTCTCAATATCCTTCGGGTACCTTTCGATTTGGCTGCCGCATGTAAAGCAGTGTTTCCATCCGAGTCGCGCGAGTTTCTTTCAATGCCTGCATTGGACAATTGGAACACAACTGGAATTAAACACGGAGCATCCTCATCCTTTTGAAACAGGGAGGCAATAAGGTGAAGGTATGTCTGATCGTTGGTACTTTTAATGTTTATGTCCTGTTTCCCGCTCTTAATGAGTGTCAATGTTTTAGATGGCGTCTCCAAGCTGTTGGCCATTATGGCTTTATAAATATCCGAGGATTCAAACAGCATTTTTAATAAACTAGAAAAACGGCATGTACTTTAATTATGTGGTTATACACTTAAAGCTGGAACAAAATCCTGGACTTATGTCATTTTCAACGATTTTTAAAGTGTTCCATTTCGAAAAATGTATTTAGAATGCTAACCAATTCATTAAACAGAACATTCTTTTACCTGAAACATAAAACACCGTTTCAACTGAACTGACGAATTAAATATTGTAAGCAATTTATTTAATTGTAAATATTTATTGAAGCCTTACCTTGTCAAATATTAATTAGTTCGCCTGTTCTTTTTAGCCAACATTGGTAATTCGTCATTGTGCTCGTCTTTGTCCACCATTGATTAAGGCAACTGGTATTGACCAACCATTGAAGAAAGTAAACATCCACATTATATCTCCACACAAAATAGGCTTCAATCTATATACATCTATGTACATGATGTACTAGTAATATTCGATCAGTTTGAATGTTCTAGAATAGGTACCATGATAGGAAATATATCTGGTTTCGTTCATAATTACAAATGAGGAGGAACACATGGGTCAAGAAACTAGAACTATCACTGAAGGTGATGAATACCCCCCGCTTTTTTGATATAGCCGATGAGAATGGGCAAACT
This sequence comes from Cyrtodaria siliqua, assembly GCA_037043455.1. Taxonomy (NCBI): domain Eukaryota; kingdom Metazoa; phylum Mollusca; class Bivalvia; order Adapedonta; family Hiatellidae; genus Cyrtodaria; species Cyrtodaria siliqua. The sequence goes on along the minus strand of JAWPHD010014791.1, from coordinate 36,998 downwards.
TGTTAATAATATTAAATGTCTAAAATAAATGTGTTAATATTTTAATGTAAAATCAAACTAAGTAAAAGGTAAGTCCATCATTCTGTTAAAAAAAGTGTATACTCGAAAACCGTTGATGCAGAGACACATCATACCATCACGTGTGCACTGTATATCAAGTGTAATGACAATACATGAAAACTTTTGAAATGAAAACCACATGAAGTTCAGTATAGCGTGGTAAATTCCAAGTGAAACAAACGGGACATAATACTATAATAAATTAGGCATCAACAATGCAATAAATTGCATGATGTAGAGGGACATAATATCAGTTGTCATGTGTATATGACGTTTTGGGAACAATCAATTCAAAAATGTTTGAGAAAAGAATGTGTTATAGGACATTGTACACTATTACAATATAACATTCTAAGACAAACAAAGGGCTATACTTCTGTACTAAATAAGGCAGTCAGCAAGCAATGGGTGATGTAGAGGAATATACTCGTATGGTCAACAATTGTAATGTTAGACTGGTCAGGCAAACCCTAAACATGGCATGACCTAGAACTAATTGCAAATAAAATATTCCTGCTGTTTTGAGGTCCCAAACATGTATACGTTTACATACTTAAAGTTGCCAATCGCTGCATTTTGCGAAGTTGGACAATTTTGGCTTGATCAAGGGGCACACTTAAAAAATCTGAAATTCTTAAACGAGATAAATTCTTGACCAAAATATAAAGTTCTAGTATTGTATTCCAATAATATTGTTTTATGGGAGAAGCAGAAATGTCAGGAATGGTCTACAAGCGTGAATTTTGCTGAAAAATACGTAAAAGAAATATACAGAATCACAATATGTGTGTTCTAAATTGGGTGGAACGTTATCCCACCCACCTATAGTGTAATGTAAAAACAGATCATTCTGAATATACTGAGTTTTTTTTTTCTTCGAAATGCATAAATGTGCTTGAAAATAATGAATTCAGATAAAACAAAAAAAAAGTTCATATAAGGTTTCATATATAGTACATGCCTTTATCCATAAGAGTTCACATAACATATACACATAGCACTCCTATAGGAAATTGGAAGTAATTATAATTATGAAATGTCTTAAGTATGTGTCGTGTTCGGCCGTTTCCAAAGGTCCACTCTCATTCTCTTTTACTAGACTGATTTTAAAAGTGAATCATAATTCGTATGCTATTAGGGCAGTGTCATTGTAACAACTTTAAAAGGTATAATTGTATTATTCACAGGAGTAATGAATAGAAAAAAACACAAAAAGAAACACTTTTCATCGCTATTTATAAGTGAGTTTTTCTAACATATGCTCGTGTAGTATTAACAGCGTCGTGTCAGACTTTTACAAATTACACAATGACATAATTGTAACTGTGAATAGATGATCTAAACGCTGTCGTCCATGTCCAAATCAGATAAATTCGGCGAATTAGAACAAATGACGCCACTACAATCACCACAGGTACGTTCTAGACCACATGTTCCGTACATGTAGCGTATTGTCTCACAGTTTTGTTTGCAACGACCACGACGGTGAATTACATTGATAAGTTGTCTTGGGCTGAGGTTTTGTCTGGTTTTGTTTTGTTTTGGTGGGCATTAGCTTGTCATTTAACAACTTCCATAACCATTCTTTCAGGTTCAGTTTGTCGTTTTCTACTGTTGATAACTCGAAATCTTTGGTAACCTGCTGCAGCAGCTGGTGTTGGCAGAGTATGTACATGAACACATGCTAGTCGTTACTTTGTTTCGAATTTTAAAAATCGTAACAGATCAATACTTTCTTCTGGCAAACTATCAAAATGACAGGTGATTGAGACTCCTCATGTTTTTGATATTTCAATTTTCGAATATATGTTTACGGAATGTTCTGCAAACTTATATATATAACAGTCAAACAGGAATTATAGCATCCAAGGACCACAGCCAACCAAAAACACGTATCAAAACGAAGAACACTTACAATGATTAATATAAGGCAGGGCGAAAACCAGGTTGGAGAAACAATGTTATCCTCCTTTCATGATGTAGGTAAATGTCATCATAGGGTCCACAATCTGTCCGGTCATCGTACAAAGAGGAATGATTCAACCACTAAACATGCAGTGCGTTGCAAAATGATAGGGTCCACAATCTGTCCGGTCATCACACAAAGAGGAATGCATAGTGGTGAACTGTGAATGAGGCAACCACTAAACATGGAGTGCGTTGCAAAATGATAGGGTCATCTATAATCTCGTTTTATGAATATAGATATAAAAACTTAATAGATTATAAACTTCTAACAAGTTTACTACAGATTTTATGTAAATCACGTCACCATAGAAGTAGATATAAAAGTTGATCAGGAAATGTAGCATTCATTTCAAGGACCACAGTCAACCACAAACACACACAGAAACAAATAACAATTACAAAGACGAATACACGGCAAGAAGATATGACATCACAAACATAAAACGTTTGGCAGTAGGGCTACCGCCTTGGAACGATCATTTGCAAAAACAGTTGTTTAAGGGAGTTTAAACCAGAAGTCGGGTTGTGATAGTCCTTATCGCAGAAGAGTTCTCCAATTACTTGTATGCAACTTGGCGGAAATCTGGCTTCGAACGACACAATTTGAGGGCAGCCGGTTTTCCGATCCAGATAATTCGCGATGTTGTATCATATCTAGTTAGTGCGTGTAGAATGGCAACACATTACACATTTCGTCTCCGAGTATGTTTTTGTTTTTGTCTATCCCAAACAATAGTGTGTGTGTGTGTGTGTGTGTGTGTGTGTGTGTGTGAAGAAGAAGAAGATGAATAATTTTAACAACTATCTCCCAGTTTCAAAACAAAGTCTGCCAGACTATTATTTTGCGGTTGTGTTGTCGAACATCGGAGAAGGAATGATGCAACCCTCGAACTGGAAGATGTCAGCAATATCTCAAATTTAAGCTGGCGTACTGGCAAAATGCAAGTGACATTTTCAGATTGCTAGTAAACCTTTCAAGTACTGAAAAAAATGTGCAAGTGAATCAAAATACTTCACGTGTTTAATTTAGAATACCACGTCTGCCTTTTTTTAAACATGTGCTTTCATATCAATGGTGTTTTAATATTTATAAATTTTCCTGATATGTCTCTGTATTTGTATGACGCATGTGGAATCTGGCATGTTTGCTAATGATGTATCATCTTGTGCTTTTTACGTATGTGTTACATATTTGTACTAACACACACAACCGTAGAAATTGCAAGTAACTTTTACATTTTGCCAGTTACAAAAAACGCTAGTGGCAAAATGTTGCCAGTCCAAATTGTTGCTAAATTTGATACATATTTACTTGCTGCTGTTGTGAGGATTCAATTAGCGATATCGCTAATTCAATTACTGATATCAAAAAATCAATTTTCGATATCGCTAATTCTATTAGCGATATCGGTAATTCAATTCTTGATATCACATATTTACCACATGGACCACATATTTCGATATCGCTAATTCAATTTTATATATCGCTAATTCAATGTTTGATATCGTTAATTCTATTAGCGATATCAAAAAATGAATTAGCGATATCAGAAATTGAAAAGCAGTTATTGATATCGCTAATTCAATTTTTGATATCGCTAATTCAGTTTTTGATATCGCTAATAGAATTATTGTAAGAGTGAATATGGACTTCTCCCTTTTTAAAAAAGTGGCCCTGCTTCAAAAGGGTACCAGTCTCGCGCGCAATTCAACAAGGCGGGGGAACAGCAGCCCACAAATTGAACAATGTTCTGGAAAATATTTCATTACATTAACAGTATACTTCGTTATCAATTTCATTATTTTATTAAGACAAATAAACTATTAACTCGCTTTGCAATAATGGTAAAGTTCACCAGAATTCAATGGCATACACTGAAACATGGCTTGGCCTAACTAGCCTGGCCTCATTGGCCTGGCCTGGCCTCATCTTAAAATTGTTTACCTTAATTATTATTGTTCCAGGTCATGTCTTCACAATGAGGGGCATTCACAAATTTGTTGCATTGAAGTAGAATTGATTATATGCGATGTCAATGGCACTAATCATGAGAAACGTGTAGAAGGTAAAAACATAATAGTGTGCAAATGGGAAAACAATAATAGTTAGGATATATTCATATTAATATTCAGGGGCCTAGGAATCTTTATGTGAGGAAGCTATCCAGCTGGCTTGCGGAACGTCGGTGGTTCTACCCAGGTGTCCGCCCGTGCACGAAAATTTCCCGGAGGGGCTCCTGGGGTCTTCCTCCACCAGTAGAAGCTGGAAAGCCAGTGGAAGCTGGAAAGTCGCCATATGACCTTGGCTGTTGGTGCGACTATAAAACCCAATTCAATTCAATTCATATTAATATGAAAAATTAAGTGATTCAATGTGTGAAACTGATTAAACGATTTCGTGATTGATACATTAGTGACAGGATAAATTATAACAATGGATTAATTTGATGATATGATTCAAAAAATAATAAATGTTTTTGGAAGGGTGAGTTGGTGGATGGATGGTTAATTAAAATTGAATGGGTCTTGGGTTGATGGATAATGGGTGATTGGGTGGTTCCATTTTGGTAGGGTAGAAATGTGGGTGTGTCGCTGGATGGTAGGGTGGGTAGTGGGATACGCTATAAATACATACTATGAACATATTCAATTGTATTATATGTGTATATTGTATAAATGCAATATGTGCTTATTGCATTAAGTTTTTAAGTTACTTGTTTAGAAATTTTTCATTATATCATAAACTTGTTGCATTTTATCATCTTAACAAAACATGTTGTTTAAACTTGATTACTATCAATTTAAATATTTCTGAATGACCCTCACAAGGTGCACAGTTCCTAACATACTCAGTACAGGTGCATTGTCCCACAAGACATGTGCTAACCTTAATGTGTGCACCCTAGAAACAACATAAATAAACTTGGATACTCAAACATTAACTCCAGTGTTGATGGCCCGACCTAAACTAGTTCCAAGGGATTAACTAAGTCTGAGGCCAGGCCAGGCCAAGCCAAGACAGGCTAGTTAGCCCAAGCCATGTTTCAGTGTAAGCCGAGTTATCGTAATTCTAAAATGTAGTGTCTCAATTTCTACCAAGTTGCGGTTTATCCTTGATAAAACTGCTGACATTTTGGAATGTTGAATTTTGGGATTGAAAATCTAAACTAGGGAGCGTTCATTGTGATTCTTGAAGTTGAATCAGCGATATCAAGAAATGAATTTTTGATATCGAAAATTGAATTACCGATATCGCAAATTCGTTCAATTCTGGATATCGCTAATTCAATTATTGATATCGCTAGTACAATTTTTGATATCAGTATTAGAAATGAAAATTAATTGTTGATATCTGAAATTGAATTTGCGATATCGCTTATTGAATTAGCGATATCTGTAATTGAATTAGCGATATCTGTTATTGAATTAGCGATATCAAAAACGTATTTTTGATATCGCTAATTAATTATTGATATCGATAATTAATTTTTGATATCAGTAATTGAATTAGCGATATAGCGAATTGAATTGGCGATATCGCTAAATAGTGATTAAATGTGAAAACGGCTTGCGTTATAAAAGTTGTTGTGACGTCATTTGGCACGCGCTTATAGAAAAATACAAAAATTACGTGTTTTTGCGAAGATTAAACACTTTTTTTCTAGCAGGAAGGACACCTGTGACTTTGTGCAACTTTCGGTTATAAGTTGATATAAACATGTACGTTCGCAGAGTAAAAGAAAAATTTCATTTGCAATTAGTTCAACCTCAAAGTATACACCGAGTAGCCGTATCTGTATATAAAGTTTGAGAGAAATCAATTCAAAATGTTTGAGAAAAAATGTGTTACAAGATATTATACAATATTAAAGCGGACATTTCTAAGTCAAATGTAATGAATTATGCAATCTGCAATGTGTGAAATAGAGGGACATAAGGTCATCAGAATATGTGTTGTAGTACAGGACATTATACAATATTAGAGGAAATTACTAAGTCACATTACGTGGTATCCCCTTATTTCCAGTAAGCAGTGGGAAAGCTTATAATTAGCTGGATTTTATAACGGATATTTCGACACTAAAACACGCTTATAAACATTTCTTACTGAAATAAATGCAATAACCTTTTTAAAATTACCTATTAAATGTTTTAATTTTACAATATGCAGACTTTTTAAGCCGAAATTAAACTGAACTTATTATATTTATGTTTGATTTTTCGGCCAAACAGAAGTGTATTGGGTTCAGTATGTACTATTAAAGAAACTAAATTTCCTTTATACTGCATGTGTTTAGGTTCAGTCAATGCATCCATTATAATTGCATCGATATTTCGAACATATACCTACAAGAACATGATATTCGTCGAAGAAGTTGAAGGTTTAATCTATTTTAATTGAATGTAGTCATTTATTGACATAACCGTCAAGTCCCATTATGAATAATTAACGAATGCGGTCTGCGGATAATATTATTATTTTTTTTTTAATTATACTATTTTTAACCATCCCTCTTTGTTTATTTATTAATTAAGTGTCTTTCTGTCTTCTGTATATCTTCGATAGAAGGTGCATTTGTATCAGCCAATCAGAAACGACACCAGAATCTCTTCAAACTTCAAACTTTTTTATAACATTTGTCTTGAAAGCAAGCAAGCGTCGCAGATGATCTAGACTACTTCCACTCCAACATAAGAGCTCGACTCTCACACATTGTTCAGTTTGATTCTCGTCCAGATCACCGGACTACAGAGAATCGATATATTCGAACGTGATTACCACCATCAACGTCGATGCCGAGCCAAATGGTTTGGGTTTATTTATCAGCTTGTATGTTTCTTCATTCGACAACACATTTCGGATTTTGTCTACACCCACACACTAGAGTGAGGCCGTGACTCTTCCAAGGGCCGTTTTCTGTGATCTACTGAGGCTGAGGATATAAAAACACCAACGAGATCTACACTAGTCGTAAGCTGGCAACTGTATCGATCCTTGCGGAGATACGGATGCGATTCCAGCATACGACAGCGTGAATACCGGAAGAACCATCACCACGTGCAAATTCACCAGCACGGACTCCACGGGCGATGGGATTGATCTGCTGGCAACTTCTAAACATCTGTGTCCTGATTGGATGAGACGATTTCGAGCCGGCAATCGGATTGACCTAGTCACAATTATGCGGGCAATCCGATTGGCCATAATCTACAATTGCAACTTTATTCTTCTTCGAGGAAACTTGATCAACTACAGAATATCTACGTTGGTCTTCTTCGCTCGTATCATCTATACTGCTGCTTTTCTACAGTAAACGTCTTTGAACGAGGGATGTAGAATTTTACGGAACTCTCTTGCAGTCATAATCTCGCCAAAAGGACTTGTTCCATAGGGCGAGGATAAATCAAAGCTATTCGATCGATTGTTCAGTTGTCATGGTAATGTGTTGGTAGACATACGTACACCCGTCGTTTCAACTCAGTCTAGACGTTCTCGATGGACGCTAGGTCTAGAGATAACTGATAGCACAAGGCAGGCCAGGCCATGACTTGTACAGTCTTTTGATGCAAGAAGCTTGTTGTGAAATGGGCAGCATGTGTGAGCATTGTCATGTTGATATACGCCTGTTGTTACCTTTCGGTTGATCAGAAAATTACCAGTTTCCAAGAAACGTTGATGAAGTCTGTTAGTTGTAGGCAAATGCAGCAATTTAGCGTTTACCCAGCTTATCCAATCAGTTCCCTCTGATGTTCAAATACTTGCAAAAGTTATTCTTGAATATTTTAGTACTAGCAGTCTTCGCCGTTATGAGTGTGACCTATAAAGAGACTGTCGATAAAACCTATGGTAAACGCTAAGCCGGATAGTCTATTACGATAAATCTTCAACATCAAGAAACCCTTCTGTTCGGTTTCTTAATGATGAAGATTTCTCTTCATAACCTCTATCTAAAAACCCTGCTGCCGTTGATCTTCATAGTTCGATGAGTTCGATGTTTAAAGCGGGAAATAGGAAGAAGTTATGCTCAGTAGTATACGCTACGAAATTCGTGTCTACAAATCAGTGGTATAAGTAATCGGGACGTAATGGGTCATAAAATCATTTTAACACTGCCAACTGATAAAATATAAATGTTATTCAATTTCTTTATTCTAGTCTTTGTCATTGTTTTGACTTGAATACCAGTTCTGTAAAGTTTCAAGATTGTAAGTTTAATAGTTACGAGTTACAGTGGGGAAAGTTTTTCTCAGGACTGTGTCATTGTCAGTCAATATGACCTTGATGACCTACTGACCCCAAAGCAAAAGGTTTCTTGTCGTGCCCTTTATGGTTTATTATCTTGCTGCTCTGGCTTCTGCCAAGTCATTGAGTACCTTCATTGTGGCTTTCTAGGCTATTGTTTTTGTGTATTATATTTACACGAGCATATTTGTGTTTTACTTATATTGCCTATTGATGCTGCCTTGTTGGTTAGAGATTAGATCATGGCGGGGATTTCTTTATTTACACTGTCCTGTTTTAATGGGATGACAGTAGGGTAAGTGTGAGGTTTGGTGCACCCTAGAACCGGTTTAAACCCCCAGTGTCCTACTTAGCCGCTGACTGTTCAACCCTTTGTGTTTGTGATGTCGTTTGCATTTGTTATTACTTTTGCCTCCTTGTTTGTCTGTTTGCGTGTTTGTTTCTGTGTTTTGTGGTTGACTGTCCTCCTTGAATGCTACTTTCCCTGTCCGATCTTTTTATATTTCTTTCCTCTATTCCACCTCTCAAAAATGACAATGTATCTTTAACATTTCATGAGGGAAAGACGAGGAATATGGCTAAATATGCTCTTCAAGGCCCTACCCAGTAGAGCTATAAACGTCCCATCTCTCCTTGCTTTCGAAGTGAATAGTAAAAGTAACGCACGATAACAGGTGACAAATCGGTTTATTTCCTTTATAAATAACAGATTTCGCAAGTTCATTTAAAAATGATGAAGTAAGCAAAATCGGTGTTTACAGTTTTGTCCTAATAGAATAACAATGAACAAATGCAAATAAAGGGCGAAGTGCAAGTTTAGGAACTGGGCAGAAAAGATATATCATGTATATAGACCAAAGCTTTGCTCCTGCAAATATATATTTTATCTGGTACGACTGCCCAGGTAATAATTAACCTTGCATATATGTTACTTATCGCAACATTTGTATTTATTTTTGCTTGTTTTGCTTTATAAACCTTCTAACACACAATAGTGCAGGGTTTACTCTGCTTGACCACTTTAAGTCTACACACAATTTGTGACAGACATAATATAAAAATATTAAAGCAGATGATGGGATATAGTGGATGTTGCAATAATGGGTAAAGATGGGACAAAAAAGTAGTATATTTTACAAATATTACATTTTGTAAAGACATATGAAATTCAACTTTAACACCAAACAGTCAGACCAGAAAATGAATATTATGTAACGGCCTGAGTCGAAGCAGATGTCCATATACTGCATACAAGTATCTAACAATTAATCCAGAACATAATGATATTGTATCCTTAAAAACTTCTGGTAAAAATGAACAAATAAGCGGTATTGTTGATTGGTAAAAATGAACAAATATGCGGTATTGTTGATTGGTAAAAATGAACAAATATGCGGTATTGTTGACTGGTAAAAATGAACAAATATGTGGTACTGTTGATTGGTAAAAATGAACAAATATGCGGTTATGTTGATTGGTAAAAACTGGCTGAAAATATAAAGCCCTGGTAAAAATGAACAAATATGCGGTATTGTTGATTGGTAAAAATGAACAAATATGCGGTATTGTTGATTGGTGAAAATGAACAAATATGCGGTAATGTTGATTGGTAAAAATGAACGATAGCTGTAAAATTGTGTCAATATTTGTGTGTGATATTAAGCAGAATGAATTCATTCTGGAAGCAGATAGGAATGATTCTACTTACTAAAAATCAACAAAAACAATTCCATAGGTCCCGCCTTAATTCCATGAAGCAATGGGAAAGCTTATATTAGCAGGATTTTATAAAGGATATTTCGACAATAACACGTTTAAAAATCTCAGTTTTTAATAAGAAAAAATGCGATAACCTTGTTAACATTACCCATCAAATGTTTTAATTTTACAATATGCACACCTTTTAATCCAAAATTAAAGTTTTATTTCATACCCCAACCATTTTCGCTTCTTGGAGAATTCTTGGAGAAGAGGTTGTGTGGGGTATGAAAGGTAATACTCGGACCACGTAATGGTTTTTCTCGTTCTGCTGATCATGAAATGCTAACATTGTTTCATATTTATGCATTACATGATTAATTGTTTTTCTTCAAATCAACAAAATAATGAAAACAACAAAATATATTTGTAGTACATTTTTATCAGCCAATGCTTACATAGAAAATAGTAGGAGAATTGGATATTGCGTTATAAGTTTTGGTGAGTATATGTTTAAATTTCAGTGTCGCAGAAATATTAATATACAATATTCTTTAAAAAAAGGGTTTTATTTGTAAATACTAAATACTTGATAAACATGTTAAGATTTTCACTTCGAAATCCTTCGATTAAGCCGTTTAAGAGTGGTTTATTTACGGTTTGGGAACATTAATTTTGTCATTTACAGATTCTAAAGAAGGATTTACAATTTCTTAAAACTCAGTTTTGCAAGAATAAATGAAGAATGAAGATTAAACGCACAACAAACTTAAATATTCATAAACAAGTGAATGTTGTTTAACGGCTCATCAACACAGTATAGGTTATTTAGAGCCGCCCCCGGTTTACGTCCCCATCCGACGGACGAGGCTAAGGGAAAGTGTCTTGCCCAAGAACACACCGACGAAACTCAGTGGCACCACGGAGGATTGAACCCCGGGCCTCCGGTTACAAATCCGACTGCGCCACGCCAGCCCTCTATTCATAAACAAACAAGAGCAAAAGGTTGCAAAGGTTGCGAATGCTTAAACAACATTGCGTTACATATTATAAGTACGTTCGTATCAGCGTCTCTGTATCTGCGAGAAACTTCAAACCTTCATATTAAAGATCATATGGAGGTCAGTTTATTGTAGTGGAGGGAAGACCACCACATTCCCTGTATTATATCCAGTACTCAAGCCTCCAACCTCCACAAGCGAACTGACCCACTTTTTCACATATCAACAAATATTCAACTCCGACCTAGTATCCGAAGTCACTACCCGACATGCACAGTGGTGAGAGGCGAGTGCCAGTCAGCATGCTTGACCACTGACTTCGCCACGGAGGCTCTTTGGTTTTGAAGTCTGCAGTTTAATATTGAATTTAATAATAATGGATTTTTTTTTGATAAATGTAAGTTCTGAATTTCAAATTGTCAATGTGTTGTTAATGAAACTATGAAAACAATCCATGTTCCTTCAAAGTTCTTTCAATGTTCATGTATAATCCTTCAGGCTGCACTTGTGTAATAGATACATTATAGTTTCATAAAAGTTGGAATTTTAAATTTAAATAAATTCCTTCATTATTAGTGAAATCCTACATGAAATGCAAAAAAATATTTTAAAAAGTATTAAAAAGGATACCTTAAGCTATAAGAGGCTCCGACATTATGTGTGCCAATCGTTAACCCGAACATTGGCACGCTAGTTCATGCTGTCTTATATCTTCACAATCCATTATTGATCTGTTTTAAGTTAAACACTGAACAAATTACTTCTTAATATTACTCTTTTCAAGTTTTTGCTGCAATAAACTCAACAACATTATCCCCATTGATCATGCTGATTGCCTTTGGAATTAAAACAAGAGGCCCAAGAGGGCCGTTGGATGCTCTACTGGCTAAAACCAGGGCCCCGTTTTATGAAACAACTTACGACAATTTTGATCGAAAGTTAATTTCTTAAACTCTTTGCTTTGATTAACAATTCAGAAATGAACGCGATTTCATTTCATTTTGTTATACATTTGATATTTCTGCACATAATCCACACATAATTGTCTACATTGAATGCTTAGGTGCAAAAATGTGAACCGTTTTAAAATGTGAGACTTATCGTAAGATGTTTAATAAAACGGGGCCCAGCTTGGTACTGGTCATCCCTGCCACGTTTCGCTGATATCTGGCCAAAGGTTCAGGAGAACTAGTCTGTAAAAGGTTTGTGTATTAAAACCTTAAAGCGTCATAACTCCGCCAAATATCATTCTACCGGACAAAGGCAATGATATGCACAACTAGGCTTTATACTGATCTTCCTGGCCAAGATTCATTGAAATTCGGTCAGGAGTTCAGGAGAACTAGTCCGGACAAAGATTGTGTATTAAAACCGTTAAAGCATAACTGCGCCAAAAATCGTTCAACCGCAACACAGTGATGATATGCACAACTAAGCGTGGTACTGATCATCCCTGAAAAGTTTCGTTGAAATCCGGCCAGGGGTTCAGGAGAAATAGTCCAGACAAAATGTGTGTATTTAAACCTTTAAAGGGCCATAACTACACAAAAAAGCATTCAACTGGAACACGGAGACGATATGCACAACTAGACCTGGCACTCATCATCCTAAAATGTTTTGCTGAAATCCGGCCAAGGGTTCAGGAGAACTAGTCCAGACAAAGTTTGTGTATTAAAACCGGACAAAGTTTGTGCATTAAAACCTTTAAAAGGCCACAACTCCGTCAAATCATTCAACCGGAAGTTGTGCAAGGCAGAGTTTAATTTTTTAATTTTTTTTCTTTCTTCGTTTTTCTTATCAAGTTCATATTTAAATGTATTGTTACAATTCAAACCGATAATCAAGTACACTTTTTCAGCCACAATGGAGAGAACTGTAACTAATGTTGTAATAATTTGTAGTTCAATCCATTTGCATATGTTGCTATGAATATTGTGATGTTGAATTTATGTATTGTAACATATCTGCAAAACTAAACTAAATTCAACCGGAACACAGCGACGATATGAACAAATAGGCTTGGTACTGATTATCCCTGCAAATTTTCGCTAAAATCCGGCCAAATGAAGGTCCTATCGATCGATTTGGTTATCAACAATCATGTGAAGAGTGAAAAAGATCGGATGAAAATGAAGGCCATATCGCGTTAACGAGGCCAAATTATAGCACATTTCAGAAAATCAAGGGCCATAACTCCCAAGTAAATAGTCCGATCGGACTGGTGTTCGAACTCGTCCGAGCTTTCATTGATATCAACGATTTGGTAATGTTTGAAAAAGATCGGATGAAAAATGAAGGCCCTATCGCGTTAACGAGGCAAAACATAGCAATTTTAACTAAATCAAGAGCCACAACTCCGGTGTTACTGGTCCGAACTGGCTGGTTTTCTCACTTTTCCGAGCTTTCATTGATATCAACAATCTGGTAAAGATTGAAAATGATCAGATGAAAATGAAGGCCCTATCGTGTTAACGAGGCCAAATTAATGCATATTTCAGAAAATCAAGGGCCATAACTCCGGTGCAGTTGGTCCGCTTGGGCTGGTTTTCGAACTTGTCCAAGCTTTCATTGATATTAACAATCTGTGCAAGATTGGTAAATATCAAATAATAAATGAAGGTGCTGGAGTCTTCACAAGGCAGAAAATTGCATATTTTAGCAAAAACAAGGGCCTTAACTCCTGCATAAATGATCCGATCTTGCTTTTTTTCGAACTCGTCCAAGATTTAATTGCTATTAACAATCTGTGCAAGCATGGTAAAGATCAAATAATAAATGAAGGTGCTAGAGTGTTCACAAGACGGAAAATGACATTTTTCAGAAAAACAACAAGGGCCATAACTCTTGTGTTACTGATCTGATCTGGCTGGTTTTCGAACTCGTCCAACCTTTTCTTGATATCAACAATCTGGTACAGTTTGAAAAAGATAGGATGAAAAATGAAGGCCCTATCGCGTTAACGAGGCAAAACATAGCAATTTTAACTAAATCAAGAGCCACGATTCCGGTGCTGCTGGGTCGAACTGGCTGTTTTTCAAACTTTTCTGAGCTTTCATTGATATCAACTGGTAAAGTTTGAAAACGATCAGATGAAAAATGAAGGCCCTATCGTGTTAACGAGGGCAAATTATAACATATTTCAGAAAATCAAGGGCCATGACTCCGGTGTAAATGGTCCGATCAGGCTGGTTGTCGAACTTTGAGCTGTCATTGATATTAACAATCTGTGCAAGTTGGTAAAAATCAAATAATAAATGAAGGTACTTAAGTGTTCACAAGGCAGAAAATTGCATATTTTAGCCAAAACAAGGGTCATAACTCCTGCATAAATGATCTGATATTGCTGTTTTTGGAACTCGTCCAAGATTTAATTGCTATTAACAATCTGTGCAAGCTTGGTAAAGATCAAGTGCTAGAGTGTTCACAAGACAGAAAATGACATTTTTCAGAAAAAAACAAGGGTCATAACTCTTGTGTTACTGATCTGATCTGGCTGGTTTTCGAACTTGTCCAAGCTTTCATTGATTTTAAAAATCTATGCAAGTTTGGTAAAGATCAAATAATAAATGAAGGTGGTAGTGTTCACAAGGCAGAAAATGGCAATTTTCAGAAAAAACAAGGGCCATAACTCTGGTGTTACTGACCCAATTTAGCTGGTTTTCGAACTTGTCCAAGCTTTCAAATAATAAATGAAGGTGCTAGTGTGTTCACAAGGCAGAAAATGGCATATTTTAGCAAAAACAAGGGCCATAACTCCTGCATAAATGGTCCGATCTTGCTGTTTTTCGAACTCGTCAAAGATTGCTGTGCAAGCTAGGTAAAGATCAAATAATAAATGAAGGTGCTAGTGTTCACAAGACAGTAAATGACATTATTCAGGAAAAAAACAAGGGCCATAAATCTTGTTACTAATCTGATCTGGCTGGTTTTCAAACTTCTCCAAACTTTCATTGATTTTAACAATCTGTGCAAGTTTGGTAAAGATCAAATAATAAATGGACATGGTAGTGTTCACAAGGCAGAAAATGGCAATTTTCAGAAAAAATACGGGTCATAACTCTAGTGTTACTGATCTGATTTGGCTGGTTTTCAAACTTGTCCGAGCGTTCATTGATATTAACAAGCTTTGCAAGTTTAGTAAAGATCAAATAATAAATGAAGGTGCTAGTGTTCACAAGGCTTAATATGGCATTTTTCAGAAAAACAAGGGCCAAAACTCCGGTGAAATTAATCCGATCTGGCTGGTTTTCAAACTGTTCCGAGCTTTCATTGATATAAAGACATATAAAGATTCGATTAATAATGAAGGCCCTAGAGTGTTCACAAGGCAAAAGTTAACGGACGAACAATGGACGCCAGACAACTTGTCATCCCTTGTGTGTTCGAGAGCGGGTATATATTGGGCCTTCGGCCAGTAGAGCTAATAATTTGAAACACGTAATAAAAGCAAAGAAACAGTTTCTGACAAGTTGCTAATAAAAAGCTCTAACGAGCCTGAAATACACACATTCTTCAATTACCCAGAGACATACAGATCTCTGGATAACCAAAGAACCCATTAAGGTTACTTACATGTAATTACTAGTCATTTCCCTGAACATTTATTTCCAATTAAAGGGATACACAGGAACCTTGATATATCAGAACTAGTGGGGTGCTATCAGATTTTCTACATAACTTGCATTTTTTAAATCGTTAATAATAATTATTTGAATGGTTCAAATTAAATTGTTTTTGCATAATAATAATTAACAATTAATTCAAGTTATACTACTGAAAGTTTGTTAAGTACCAAGATTTCAACTCAAAATTTATATTTTGGTTTTACCAACAACATAAAACTCAACAATTAATTTTGATTTACGATTAAATTATACCTGTAGAATCTTCAAGGGCTCTGTCGTAAGGACTACGTCCTTTTAAAACCCCTCTCGATGTAGTAGATATATAGCAAGACAACTATCGTATTTACATTAGGTTTAGATTTTTGGTGCAAAATTCAAAGAGTTTGGCTGTGTGTAACTGTCACTGTAACAATCTATATTTTGTTACAACTGGTATTGTCCATTTTTCCAATGCCGATCAAACATGATTTTAAACTTTTCCACATCTTTTGCCTGTACAACATCCTGTGGCAACTGGTTCCACATACTGACGACTCTTGAGGAAAACTGGTGTAGTGTGAAGGTAGTTCTGCACCTTGGCTTCTCGAGTTTGAGGGAATGGCCTCTGGTCACTGAACCTGACAACTTAAAAAAATGTTCATGTTTGCACTTGTCGAAGTTTCGGAGTATCTTAAAGGTCTGTATTGCATCAGCCCTTAATCTTCTGTAGCTAAGAGAGGGTAATTTCAGATTAGACAATCTTTCGGTGTATGGAAGATCTTTCAGACATGGCACTAGTTTGGTTGCTCTCCTTTGCAGTCTCTCAATAGATTCAATATCCTTTTTCAAGTATGGATGCCAAACAACATTTGCAAATTCAACATGCGGCCTCACAAGTGCAGTATATAACCTCAAAAATACATGTTTGTCCACAAAACTGAAGGAGTTCTTAATAAGTGACAAAATGCTGTTTGCTTTATTTATCTTTGTTGATATATGCTTACTGAACTTAAGGTCTCTCTCGAACACTACTCCCAAGTCACATTCTTCAGTAACACAGGACAGCTCCCTCCCTTGCATTGAGTATGAATTCTCCGGGTTATTAATTCCATAATGGATGACCTTACACTTGTCGATATTGAAAGACAGGTTCCATTCCTCCGCCCACTGGGATAAATTATCGATATCATCTTGCAGTATAGCTGAATTATTCGTTGTGGCATATAACTTAGTGTCGTCTGCAAAAATCTTCACTGCGCTGTTGACAATCTCTGGTATATCATTCACATACAACAGAAACATGATCGGCCCAAGAACACTTCCCTGAGGCACTCCGCTCGATACTGGTTTCATAGTTGAAGTACTGCCATTTACAGATACACATTGTTTTCTGTCAGTTAAAAAGTCCTTCAACCAGGCTAATACTGCTCCGTCAATGCCGTACGACCATAGTTTTTTCACAAGGCGGCGGTGTGCCACCTTATCGAAAGCTTTAGCCAGATCTAAATATATAGTATCCCAACTATCTCCATCATCAATGAAATTACACCAGTCATTCATCACAAGTAAAAGTTGTAGCTGACAAGATTTTCCACTGCGAAAGCCATATTGTTCGTCTGACAGTAAATTG
Source organism: Cyrtodaria siliqua (assembly GCA_037043455.1). NCBI lineage: Eukaryota > Metazoa > Mollusca > Bivalvia > Adapedonta > Hiatellidae > Cyrtodaria > Cyrtodaria siliqua. Next base: position 19,793 of record JAWPHD010014791.1, on the reverse strand, counting down.
TTCTGCTCGATATGTAATAGTAAGTGTTTCCGTACAATTTTCTCTATCATTTTGCATACAATAGAAGTTAAACTGACCGGCCTGTAGTTACTTGGTTCCGTTCTAGTACCCTTTTTAAAAATGGGAGTAATCCTAGCTTCTTTCCAAGCTTTTGGTATAGATCCACTTTGAATAGACTTCCTAAATATAATTGTCAATGGTTTTGCAAATATAGCTGCCATGTTTTTTAGAAGATACGGGTGAATATTGTCCATACCCATTGATTTACTAGTTGTGAAATTTTTTTTTTTTTAAATAAATATAGATTAGAAAACTTATTTTTTTGCATATAAAATAAACCATAAATATCCTTCATCTGGGTTCAAAAACAAAGGGAAAAATGTTTGGTGTTTGGCAAACTTGGTTTTGATTGAATTGGATTTTATAGTCGCACCAACAGCTAAGGTCATATGGCAACTTTTCAGCTTCCATTGGTGGAGGAAGACCCCAGGTGCCCCTCCGAGCAATTTTCGTGCACGGGCGGGCACCTGGGTAGAACCACCGACGTTCCGCAAGCCAGCTGGATAGCTTCCTCACATAAAGATTCCTAGGCCCCTGAGGGATCGAACCTACAGCGGTGAGGGGCAAGTGATTTCAAGTCAGAGACGTTAACCATTCGGCCACGGACGCCCCTGGCAAACTTGGAGTAATATATAACTACTATATTGAACTACAAAAATGTTTAAAAAAATGGTAGAAGAATGACGAACAACTGAAAACTCTAAATTTTATTCAATTATACGCCAGCATGTTCAAAGTCAAAATGAAACAGGCTTCAGTTGTTGCTAATTTTAATGACTGCCGTGTTTAAATACCCATAATTGTTTCAATTTACGAATCTGTTTTAATTTATTATAATAATTATACATTTAAAAAAAGCACCCTAACACAATTATGTGATTATTGTGAACATTTCAAGGATTTCAGAGAAGCACAACAAATTCTCTCATATTCATTAAAACAAATGATCAATTATCAGCCAATGGTTAATGATTGATTGATTGGGTTTTAAGTCGTACCAACACATGAAAGGTTATATGGCGCCTAACAGGAATGAACATGCCAGGCTCATCCTCCATTTATATCAAGATAAAATATGGAGAATTGAAATGGGGTTTTAAGGCGCACCAACACAAGAAAAGGTTATATGGCGCCTAAAAGGCATGAACATGCCAGGCTCATCTTCCATGAACATCGAGATAAAATATGGAAAATGGGCCTAGAACCTTCTCACCCTGAACTGCAGAGTTGCTGCAAATTCTATCGTAGAAACTCCATTTACGCTGGAGCCACGTTATTGTTTTTCTGCCACTGCTCTTAGTGATGTGAGCGAGATGGCACCTGAAACAATGCAGGGGTCATGATGAAGACCTTTAATGAGCATGAACAAAATGTATGGAGAATGGGCCTAGAATGGATGCGAGACTATAAGAATCTTTCTTAGGTATCCGGTGAAGATAGGGAATTCCAACCCGAGGTATACGTGTTTTTATTGAAACCGAGGCTCTACCGAGGTTCCGATTAACTGATTAAAACACTTATACCGAGGGTTGGAATTCCCTATCTGAACCGAATACCCATGATAGATTATTTTTCTTGCAAATCAGAGACATGTGGTGCGTTGACGACGCCAGCTATTGATGTTTTGCATGTTTTCCTGCATACCGGATGATGGCACGCGTGAATTTTATCTCGACCCTAGGGCGAGATGGAAATATCTAGCCCCGGTAAAATGACAGATATCCTTGTCCGGTATGAAAGAAAACTCATACACGAGATAACTCGTACCGGTTTTAGACAACTCGTACCATTTTCAAAAAAAATGAAGACAACTCGTACCTTTTATTAAAAAAAAATTTGTGTAGTTATAATATATGTTCAATTGAAGAAATATTACTCTGTTTCAGATTTTTTTTATGTTTTATGTGTTTTGTGTATTTGTTGCGACCGTCATCGTTAAAGGAAAACACTATAGGTACGGGCTGACCATCTTTTTGTCAATGTTTGGTCAACTCGTACCTAATGTTTTATCAATGTTTTATGTTAATGTATTTGTCAATATCTGGACAACTTAAATAGATTTACTGTTTACATGGTGGAGTTTCTTTAAAACACACAACAAAAATAGCCGAACATATTAAGTAGCAATATCTTTATTAATGGTCTCTTGGGATCAAAACATTTCACAAATGTTTTCTTTGGGCATAAGGCTTCAATTATCAGCCTTTCATCCCAAGAAAGAATGACGCATGCTGGCTCAGCCCTCACCAGACTATGTATATAATACTAATAACTAGTCATTACATTAGCTAGTCATTACAATCTAGTCATCTTAGTCTGGGGTACTAAGTCAGTTATGCCAATAAACTTTATAAACATAGTTCCTTCTTTGTCACCTTTACTATCCATGTATGTAGATTAAGCATAAATGGAAGTTTATGTAATAAACGTGGTTTATGAGAAATCGTAATACCATACACCCATACACTTTGCTTCTCACCAAAACAAACCTACTTTCGATTCTTTGTTTACAAGCAATACTTCCGGTTACAGTTACTCATTAACATTTTAGTCACATGACTAAATTCAGCCAAACAGCATCCTCTCATTGTTTACATCCTCGGTAGTTACAGTAAACTCGGTATATCGTCGCTTCTAACCGCCATCCATCCCCACCGCATCTCCTTGTTGAGCAATGCCTACTGGTTTAGTATGGGGCAGCAGGCTTCTTTCTTCAGAGGGCATAAGGCTTCAATTATCAGCCTTTCCTCCCAAGAAAGAATGACGCATGCTGGCTCAGCCCTCACCAGACTATGTATATAATACTAATAACTAGTCATTACATTAGCTAGTCATTACAATCTAGTCATCTTAGTCTGGGGTACTAAGTCAGTTATGCCAATAAACTTTATAAACATAGTTCCTTCTTTGTCACCTTTACTATCCATGTATGTAGATTAAGCATAAACACAAACATATGTCAACAAAACAGCAGCACACAATCAGTGTCATGGAACATAACAGATGAATGCCAACTCAGTTCTGATCTTCAGCGCATCACGATACTGATGAAGTGTAATTTCTAAAGAAAATATTATAGAAACATGCACATATAATAATAATAATAATAATAATAACAATAATAATAATGAAAATTTAATAATTTATCGGCATTAATCGACATATACTTAAATTTAATTTGGTTTCATATATTATTTAACTTACGAACAATGTCTACAGGTATGTGATATATGATTAAACTTTTATTTATTTTCAAGATATAGCACATTTGTACACTAAATAAAGACGGAAATGAAATGGTAGACATTTTAGATAAATATAACTATATAGGTATAGATTTTAATATGACACGTGTTTCTGAACACGCAAATAAAGCAATGTTTTCTTTGCTAAGAAAGATTAAATCATTACAACTCGATTTATATATCATTATCACTTTTATATGATATATATATCTAGTATTAGAGCAATCTAAATATGTTTTCAGGTAAAATAAATTGGCACAGAAATGGTTTTTACTGAAATGAAATGAATTGGGTTTTAAGGCGCACCAACACATGAAAGGTTATATGGCGCCTAACAGGCATGAAAATGCCAGGCTCATCTTCCATGTTTTACTGATTCTGGTTGCAACAAATAATAATATAACCTGCAGTAATGGACAATATAATTAATATAATTATCAAGTATATGCGAGTTTAAACGGACACATTGCAATCTTGAAGTTTTCTATCCACCTGCATAGCATGGCGAAAAAAAAAGAAAGTTTTTTATGATTGTCCCAAATAAATATCTGAGTCATAAACTTATTATTTGTGAAAAAAAATGAATGTTATACAAAACAATATTGGTTTGTTAAAAAGTTGGCGTAAACTGCTATTTTGTAAAGAGGTAAAACACGAACTCTTTTATATGCAAAGTTATGTGTGAGACACGACATTACGACGTAACATATTTTATAACGTTTTGGCGCTAAAGTGTGTCCGACGTCGTGGCAGTTCTTATAATGTCCATCTGAATTAATTTTTACTATTTGTTATGTGATAAAAAGGATCTTAAACTCGTTCCCATTCCATATAAGATTTATGAAACTCGTTATGAATTATTTTTAATTTTAACTCGCCAAAAGGCTCTTTAAAATTAAAATAATTCATAACTCGTTTCATAAATCTTATATGAAATGGGAACTCGTTTAACATGTTTAAGATCCTCTATATATCTTTAATTATTTGCGGACGCCGCCGCAATATGTTCAGAAACAAAAGAAGGCCTACACGAATCTCTAAACAATCTAGAAAAGTAATGCTTAAAATGGAACCTAATGTTAATATCAAGAAAACAAAAAATGTAGTCTTTAGAAGAGGCAGAATGCATAGGCAAGAATACTCAAGGACATATTTGGGAACGTTGATCGAGGTAGTAAACAGTTTCAATTATTTAGGTATAGTACTATCCGGCAGTGGTTCATTCGTACCGGCAACTAATACACTTAAAGGTCACATAATGGCGCGCTGATCTGACACTCTGTTCATCATTATACTTATATAGGGAACTTAAATCCAGTTTTGAAAGATCAAGTTATCTCAAAATTCTCGATAATGTGAAATATAAAATATCCCGCATTACAGCAAATTTTACAGAATGCCCAAATATGTTTAAGTTCACTAATCTTCTAAATACAGATAAAAATCACTACTGATAAAACTAGCAATGTTTTGTAAGAAAGACTTTAAAATAAGAGGATGCATTAAATAACCAATAGGGTGACACTTATACATGTTATATTTGACATTGTAATATATTATTTTGTGTAAATGGTAACATCCAAGAATAACACTCTCACTTCACTCAACTATTACTCCTTTTCTGATATGTGTTATCCAAACACGGTTGGAGTTGTCCAACAAAAAATTAAGGTACGAGTTGTCCAAAAATCGAGTACGAGTTGACCAAAACTGGTACGAGTTGTCCAACAAAAAGTAAGGAGGTACGAGTTGTCCAAAAATCGGGCATGTGTTGTCCAAAACCGGTACAAATTATCTTAGGTACGAATTATCTTAGGTACGAGTTGTCTCAGGTGCGAGTTGTCTCGCATCCCCTAGAACCTTCTTACCTGCAGAACGGCAGAGTTGCTGCAAATTCTATAGTAGATACTCCATTTTCGTTACAGACTTTGAATGAGCATGATAAAACATGTAAAAAATGACAAAATGTATATGAATGGAGGGTCCTACCCCTCTGCATGAGACAGTTTGTTTGTGAGATTGCAGTGGTTGTATTCTACCCCGGCAACCACGCGGAGCCCAATGGTTAAAGTACAAAACCTAATAATTATAAATGTGAAGGGCAAGCATGAAGAATTCAAATCAAAACAAATCACAGATAGTTTAACAAAATGAACACATAAACATATAACAGGCATCATATCAAACATATTTTATTAAACAACAGAATTACATTGCACACTGCCATTGGGCTATTCCATTAAAACATAAGAAGGAAGTGCCATCCTGGGATCACATGTATGTTTTAATGCAATAGCCCCTATGAAAATACTCAATATACAATATGAGGGTCAATCTGAAACTACTTAAGACTGGCATTATTTTTAAATGCAAGAAATGTAAATATTACATTTAATTTTCAAACAATATCTTTTGGAATAAATGATATACATGTTTATAAACAAGCCTATAATTTTGTCATTCTGTGTGCTAAATATTATGTTTTTGTAAATAAGTGTAGACAGACCATTCCTAGATGCGAACTATTTATTGTTTATCTTTCAAAACGAATCGATATTGAAAAACAAATAGCAATGATGCATGATAAAATACAACAACACAACTTAAAATGGAGTAATTTTTTAAATATCATATAAATCCTATCAAAGAAATAGAAAACAAGGCAATCTTTCTTTCTTCTCTCTTCCTTTATTCACTTCCTGCTGGTACAAATGAGTGGGCGGTTGTGTGTATATGTGTGTTTGTGTAGGTGTGTGAGTGAACACACGTGTCCTTAAGCGTACGTGGGTGTGTAAGAAGAACGTGTTTGAGAGCGTGCGTGCATGTGAGAAAAAAGACACAACAACAATTATTGTATCACATATTTGTACGTAGAATATAAAAATGAGCGAACAATTTATGCAGGTAATATATTTCAGTTAAAAAGGGAAAAAACAAGTCTAAAATAGTGATTAATATAATGTATATATAGACTTAAAACACTATAAGATAGAGATGTATGAATTAAAACTATATTGAAACTAAATCTATGTCACACACTAGTATGTATCAATAGTAAGAGGACACTATTTGGACATAGACATTGTATGTATTTATCAAATGCTCGAAAAACTTGCTATGCTAGAATTGTATGAATTAGAACCTTTAATGATGAATTGTTTGCATATTATAAATGTTACATACTGTAAAATATTTGATATAATAAAATTTCATTATAAAAAATAAGACTTGATTACCATTTTTTCAGCGTTTATATGACTTTAAAGAGACCCACAACAATCTTGATTTTTTAAAAACTGGCGGCGTCTCGTTAGTTTTTTCTGCATAACGTACATTTGTTGAATCATTAATAATGATTATAAGAATAGTATAAAGCACATTGGTTTTGCGTATTATTACATGATTGATTAAATTAATGTATTTGTTAATGTGGGTAGCATTTGTGGCCTGACCTGACTGCATTGTACTTGTACATATATGGCAATAAAATATGTTTAAATCAATTGATTAAATTGCACTTATAATAATTTAAATATTTAAACCTTTGGTAGAATAAGATGAAACAATGAAAACTCAGAAAAAAAACTACATGAATGACATGTCAAACAAGATACTGTATACGTCAACTGATACACTAATTTCAATGCTTGATAAATGTTTTAACCCTTAACCCGCTACACATATATAATGGAATGTTCTTTCTTGGAATTAAGACCATTCCATTTATGTGACAAAGGGGTGTTTTGGGGAATATGACTGATCAGCAGATGGACATTGTAAACCCTGATCAGCCTGCGAGTTACTCATCTGGGTTGACAATGGCAATAACTACCGTTAGTGTACTTTCAGACAGTGGAATAGCCCTTCTCTACTGAGACACACTTGATGCATGTGCAGTAGCCATTCTCTACTGAGACACACTTGATGCATGTGCAGTAGCTCTGCATACTTGAAAAGGGAAATTCACTCGAAATTATATACTTTTTTTTTTGTTTTCAAAAGAAACTATCAATTTAATGTAAAAAAAAAAATCTCATTTTTTATCACTTAAATAATTTTGCTTTCAAACTCTGTCACCCTCTCATTTCAAAAAGGGGTTATAACTATCACTCAGGGCGATTGTGTGAAGTTTCACTGCAGTCCCATCAGTAGTTTTGAAGTTATGCTTCGAACAAAACTTTTAAGCACAAAAAATTACAAAGGGCAATAACTCTAATTTGAATGAAGATAGAGTTACGGTTCTTGCACAATGCACTTTGTCACATTACCCTCTATCATTGTGTGAAGTTTCATTGTAGTCCCCTTAGTAGTTTTGAAGTTATGCTCCGGACAAAAGTAGGACGGACGTAAGGACGGACAAAGCGGCGACTATATGCTCCCCCAAAAATTTCGAGCAGCATAAAAATTTGTTCTAATGATATATAATTTATGTATGTATTAATAAAATTGCACATGTTAATGTTGAAAAAACTCTGGCAGAAACAAGCACCCAGAACAATAGTCAGAGTAACATGGAAGCTTGTATCAACTTGAAATGACACCTACAATTTCCTTGGCCTAGTAAGTGTGATTCTGAAGTTCTTGTATATCCATAAAAATGACGCAAGCTTCCAGAATACTTGCTCTAGTAATGATCCTTTTATTATATAACTACAAAAGAATCCTCGTGAAATAGTATACTCATAAGACTAGTTATACAAAGGCAGGCGACATCATATACACAAGCCAAGATCATGACGAGGACGAGTTACACTACCTCGCAAATATGCAACATCTATTTTTAGTAGGATAGTGATACAGAAATCTATTTTTAGTAGGGTATTGATAGTGAAACAGAATCAGAAAACATTTGTAATGATACAGGTTTTTGTATTGCATCCTCAGAAAATGAGGGTACAAGATAAATATAACTGATAGCTAAATAATCAAATAAGGCTATACATATACTGCAATTGTTAAGGCTCAAAGATATAAATGTTAAAGGGACACAGGGCAATCTTCTTTTTTTTTCAAAACTCGCGGCATTCCAGTTTTTCTGCATAACTTGATTAATATATATAATTATAACACTACTGGCAAAGAAGCAATAGTCGTCATGAAAAATAACCTTTTTCTAAGATATCTCACTACAATCTGACAATGTATCTTTTAACAATTGATATTTCCCTAAAATAACGGTTACCCCATGTCTCATTTGTAATCAAAATATCCGTGTAAGAAATGTATGCTAACACCTTTTGGCAGGAGGTACCAAAAGCGGTATTTTAACGTCATGAAAAGTCGGCACAGAAGCAATACTCGGCGTCTTAAAAAACTTCTACGACGATGTGTTGTACAATAATAGTAAATAATAACTTACGTATTTACTTAAAATTAATGACTACCGGTAACATACATATTTGTATAATTTTGTGTCTGGAAAACTAATTTAAACATCCTGAAATTCCGGATTTGTGAGGCCTGCAGTTCTTCAAAGGGAAGTAACAATGTTATACTTAACACATAATTTAATGAACTCCCTTTGTTTCTAAGTTATTTAGCAAGTGCTTCATTTGCTATTTATAGAAGTCAAGTATAAAAAATCCCATCTAGTTCTCCAACATTATTTTTATAATCGAGCCATCTTGTTTCTATGCACGCGCATCCACGTGACAATGTTTACAAATTAAGTGCACATTTGAGTCTGCTGTCATTTTTACGGTCAATATTTACTTTTTGGCGTATTTTTTCTTGTTTTTGTATTTAGATTAAGCGCTGATGCATTTCTGATAACACCTACTGAGAAAATCCCATCAAAATTAAAAGTTATAACAGAATGACGGCTATTGCTTCTCGACGACTACCCGGTACTGCTTCTTTGCCAGTAGTATAAACCAAATTGTTTTTTGCATTTTTCTAACCGTTTGCTCAAATAATATATTTTATACCACAATAGCCTAAATACACACTATGCATCGGTAATACCCGAGGATATACACAGCATATGTTAGTTATTGCGGTATAAATACAATAGAGCATAAGTCTTGCACGTGTACGGACGATAATGCACTCGCTAACGCTCGTGCATTATCTCGCTAACGCTCGTGCATTATCTCCCCGTACACGTGCAAAACTCATGCTCTATCCTATACTTGTACCATAGCTCTAATGGTTTTCCTTTGTTCTTGCTTATGATATAATTTTCATAAACTTGAATGTCTAAGCCTAAACCGTTCTATAAATGCCGGTATATTTCAGCCGTGCTATAAATGACAGATTCGGCAGTTATACCATGGTCTACTCAATTTTACGCACGCGCAGTTGTAATTTACAGCTGTCAATCAAAATGACTACACCATTACCAAAACAGCACTCCTTGACATTGCATTTGCCAATAATATACAAAGGCGATTGGCTACAATAATCAAAACATGGGTCATGCTCATGTCGCGTGATAATGCTATTTCTTGATTGGATCAAGCTGTTAATTTTACTGAAAACTGCAACGCCCTAAAACTTCTTGCACATGCGTAGCTGGATAATGGCTCTGGTACAAAACATTTATAGCATATTTTTCTCGTATGCGATTTATACTGCACTCTCGGGCCTGCGGCCCTCGAGAAGCAGTATAAATCGCATATACTCGGAAAAATCATGCTATAAATATTACTAAACCTATGGTAAAATAACGAAGAAAAATGGAAAACTCAACATTTTATTTAATATATGCAAGCAGGTTTCATTTTAAAATGATACTGGATTAAGAACTCGAGATGCTTTCATACCCCATCCAACCCCATCTCCAAGAAACGAAAAAACGGCGTTGGCTGGGGTATGAAATAAAACCTTTATTTCGGCTTAACAATTTGCATATTGTAAAATTAAAACATTTAATATGTAATTTTAAACAGATTATCGTATTTTCTTCAGTAATTTTTTTTTTTAAACGTGTTTATTGTCGAGATTCCCGTTATAAAATCCTGCTAATATAAGCTTTCCCATCGCTTAATGGAATTAAGGCGGGACCACGTAATGATAAACACTTCATTGACTGCCATGTAACCCTTAAAGGTTCAAAACATTATATTGTAATTCAACAGGTTTGCTTACACCTTATACATTTATAATTTCAGTTTTTAAGCAATGACTAGTACATTACACAAGAATGCAAAACTTTAACAATGTGAGAGTTACAAATCCGTAATCAAACTGAATATATCAATAATTTAGTTCGGACATAATAAGCATGCACATCACAGTTTCATAAGGCCAATTAAAATGATCTGTATGGTTGTGGTTTTGGTTTCCCGACCAATCCCATTTTTAAAAGGCTGACTCTAAACATTTTATGAAAAAAAATAAACAAAATAAAATATAAATAATAGAAAAACTCAAATTAAATTGTTTTCTATATGTGCTGTACCTAATATCAACAAATACATATTTAAGTTAGTTTATTAGGTTTTAAAAGTATTGAATTAAAGCAAGAGTGTCCATTGAACACAAAATACGCCCGTCGAAAATGGATCATTTGTAACTGTGATAAATGAATGTAAGTGTAAAAATTGGCCAAAATGATCTTTGTAACAGAGGTGTTAGTATCAGCATTGTATCTTCTCATCACTGACATCCCAAAAGTTAAAGCACGGACGGACAGACGGATGGACTGACAATACCGTGACATAATACAAACTCTGTCCTGCAGGGCAATTGGACTGGTTTTCAAACTTGACCGAGTTTCATCAAGATTGTAAAACAAATATTCAATTATTGAGCAGACATCATCAAAATTGTCAATTTTCAATAATAAAAGGGTCACAACTCCGTTGTTACCGGGACGATCTGGCTGGTTTCAGAACTTGACCTAGATATTATGCCCAAAAAAATTATTCCAAAGTTTCATAAAGATTGAACAACAAACACTCAAGTTATTGAGCGGACATAGTTAAAATTGTCAATTTTCAATAATTAAAGGGTCACAACTCGGTTGTTACCGGGCGATTGTCAATAATTAAAGGGCCATAACTCAGTTGTTACTGAGGCGATTGGGCTGGTTTTCAAACTTGACCAAGATATTATGCCCATAAACATTATTTCCAAGTTTCATAAGGATTGGACAGATAACGGACAGACGGACGGACAATGCCACGACATAATACTTCCCGTCTTAGGACGGGCATATAAAAATCCAAGACATGTCACTGTAAGTGACAAATGCCCCCGAAGTGACGTTTGACCTCTAAGAGTGACATTGACCTTGGAGCCATGGACCTGGATTTTGTGCGCGACACGTCGTCTTGTGGTGAGCAATTGTGCCAAGTTATTTGAAAAACTGTTCATTATTGTCAGAGTTATTTACCGGACACGATTGTACGGACGAACGGACAGACGGTGCGACTACTATATGCCAAGCTTCGGGGGCCTAAAGACAGTATCCCTACCTACTACCCTATTTTTTTTTAGCATTAACAGGAAACACACATATAATTTTATTTGGCCTAATTACATCAGTGTTGATGTGGTTTGAGACAGCAAATCCTCATACATCACAGCTCTTACTGGTACTGCCAGATACAATACTCTATACTGGTACTGCCAGATACAATACTCTATACTGGTACTGCCAGATACAATACTCTATACTGGTACTGCCAGATACAATACTCTATACTGGTACTGCCAAATACAATACTCTATACTGGTACTGCCAGATACAATACTCTATACTGGTACTGCCAGATACAATACTCTATACTGGTACTGCCAGATACAATACTCTATACTGGTACTGCCAGATACAATACTCTATACTGGTACTGCCAGATACAATACTCTATACTGGTACTGCCAAATACAATACTCCCAATAGTTATATATAACAATGGTGCACACGTATTTAATAACTGATTCACTTTATTTTGACATTTATGTGGTTTTAAACTCTGGCAGTAAAAGGCAAATTTATAACCGGACAAAGCGCTCATTCATTATTTTTTTCGGTGTTAAACACTGGTAATAAATGGCAAGTTTCATGTAGGTGTTAGTGCTTTAAGGTTAATTTGCCTTTCACTACAAGCATTCAAAATCGAAAAAATACATATTAATTTTTATATTTAGATTATTTTCCCCGTCACTACAGTACCAACAATAACATGACTTGGGAGAATGGTAATGACAAGAAAAGTACAAGAGAGATAACTATATTTATTTCAGACAGTGGAATAGCTACAGTACAGCTCACGCGAAACACACAGTTTACTCTTTCACGCCGAGTGAGGAATGTACAAATCGCGTACTTACGCGGAGTTTGGCTGATAAAACTACTCGGCGTGGGAATCAGCTACGCGAAAAGCTTTTGGCGTAATTACGCCATGATACTACGTGTAGACAAACTCAGAGTTCGCCGAATCGAAGAAACTGCACAGGTAAAAGGTGCAACTTTTCTAATTGCAGTCATTTTAATGCAACTTTATTCAATAACTTTGGAAAAAATCGAAGCAGAAGATAATTTTACTTTATTTTGGATAAGCGGATGTGGTAAAATTCAAATGCCCGGATTATGTATACTGGGTCACGACAGTTATATGGCAATTCCTATTACCGGCTTCGCGGCGAATGAACATAAAATTCAATCAGTAATTATTATACTGGAAATTATAATCTTATTTTTAAATAATCGTTATTTGTAACAAATTTTTACTATTTTCCTGTTTATTATTAATACATCGATGGGTTCTTTAGTCAGAAAAAAATTGTAAAGAATTCCGAGTCATAAACCCGTTGTTAGTGCCGCCTTGTTAAAAGGTACATACATGGCCAAGGATTATGTGTATTTATGTCTGTTGAAGAAGAAATGACTTTTGGACAACAGAAACGAACACAACTTGTGATTAAATGCATTAAAAGTTTGAAAAACGTATTTGTTTCAAAATTTATTCATTGTATTTATCACTCATGTCAACTTTGCACAGAAAAGATGCACTCGGCGTCTCATCGTTTGTACTTTTTCTGGCGATTGGCTTTTTCAAGCGCGCTGTCAGAAAACTTCAACCGAAAAGTTGTCGGAAAATTCTGATTTTTTCCCAATAATAAATCACCATAGGTGTGCACTCATGGTTAACACTGACTCGGCGTAGATTCGCGTGGCACTCGATATGACCAAACTCGGCGAATCGAGTAAAGTGTGGGTTTCGCATGAGCTGTACTGTATTGTCTATTGAGACACACTGGGAGCATGTGCAGTAACTAAGCTCCGACTCCTTGAAAAGTGAAGCATATTAGAAATTAGATTCTTCCTTTTCCAGTAGAAAGTATCAAGTGACTATATATTTATTATGTTTATAAATCCGAAATGAAATAATGGATCAATTGATAACACTGTCCTCTTTTAACATTTTAATCCACATTTCAATGGGATTCACCCACCCATTTCAAGATTATGCAATAATAAAATGAAAGTAACATCCATCTTGCTGTATTGACAATCTAACGGCAAGATGAATGTTATAATTGTCAATACAGCAAGATGGATGTTACTTAAATCTTAGTATTTATTGAGTAACCATGAAAGGGGTGCCTGAATCACATTGAAATGTTGGATTCCAGCGTAAAAAGAGAACTGAGTGTATATATTTAAACATAACCATAAGTACCCTAGATCAATAAGGCAAGAATTGGAAATCTCATAAGTTAGGTACTCAAGAATAAACATGCTGTTTACAAGTTGTCCTGGCTAGGCATGCTAGGGGATGGACTCTCGATATTTATGAAATTTATTAGGCACATTTGTGTGACTTATTAACAAAAGAGTGAGTTTTGTACATAGACTTGATTATACATATTAGGCCATGTTATCATCATGAAAATGACCACTCACCTACCCTCTTGTGAAGGATTTCCCTATAATCGACGACAGCAGTTAAATAATCTCTATATCTTAAATGTTAAAAGTATAAAATTACAGTATAATAATTCCTGAAATGTGTTCACTTATGAACACATTGTATACAGGGATTTTTCTGTATTTTTGGAAGTGGGGCCGGGCCAGGGGCCATTAGAATTGGGAAAAATGCGCGTGAAATCAACAAATTGGGAAAAAGAATAATCCTACTACATAGTAAGGCACTAAAAATGTTTTTTTATATTTTGGGAAAATATTTTGCTTTTTTGGGGAAAATATGACGATATTTTGGATTGGGATGGGGTCGAAATTCGGCCCCAAAATAGGCCTAGAAAAATCCCTGGTATATAACTGTATATTACAACATTACATTAGTAACTACTTATAATACCGTATGTGCCCCATTAAACGACCCTGTCCACTTCATGCTTGACATTTTATACTAACCACCCTGTCGATCAGCAGTCAGCCTAGATCAAACTTCATAAACATCTTAAAGGTCTCATTTGTTATGCTACATGGTGTAGATATAAGGTAGTAATTTGTACATGGTTCATATGGCACCTCATAAAGTGCTACACAGCATCAGCTTTACCGCAATCAGGAAAATGCAACTAAAGTTTCTAGAGCCTTCTTTTCAGAATTATTTAAGCCCAGGGTGCTTTTGGGGATGAGTATGGTAATACTTATGTTACTACAATGACTAAGGCATGTACAAGGATATATAATCATGGGATTGCTAGATACTTCATATCCTTGTATGATATATACGCGCTATAGCATCTGGTTAAATAGACGAGTTTAATAAGCTTTCAGGAAATAATTATTATAGTATTTCAACATTTTATATTACGTTTTCATTTTTTCTGTAAATTTTGAAATCCACTGCGAATGTATCACAGAGAGCATGTTGTCATTGACACTGAAGAATGCCAATTTGTGAATTTTATTTTCAAGAATGGTTGAAGAACTTGTCGAAACCAGAGAAATTTTAATGATTTACGATTTATGAACTTTCCCAGCATCAGTTTATTTACAGACATTAGGAAATATCGACATTCGTCATCAACGACCTTCATCATCAACGACATTCATTATCAAAGCAAATTTGTATCGCCACGTTATATATTGCTTATCTTGGTGTCAAATGAAGCTGGTCACTGACAGTTTAGGGTCATTCTTAAACTTTACTTATCATTTATTTTATGATAACTTTGGTTTGCAATTAAGCCTAAGGGTACATGCCATCAGTATGACAGGTTTGAAGAAAGATTGAGTAGTCTGTGTGCCGAAATGACCAAAATGTCCCACTTAACTGCAGAGATGCCCCAAAAAACTTTCATTACTTCTGAGATTACCCTCATTACTGCTGAAAAGGTCGTCATTACTCCCGAGATAACCCAGATAATCCTGCTTACTTCTGAGATGACCAAAATGACCCTCATTATTTCTTAGATGGTCCTCAACTGAAATGAAAATCATACATGTAATTTAATTATCTTCTTCTCCTTCTTCTTCAGAGTTGGGATTAGAATCTGTAAAGTAGCAGGCTTCATCTTCAGTTACATTTGGACGAGTTTCTCCCGTTCCCTTTTTGCCGTTGCCCGTTTCACGTTCTATAATATTTACTTGTAAATCCTCCGACTCCAAGTCCCCACAGTGTACTGAATAATGTTTCCTATGTCTTTTGTTTTCAATTTTTACTTGTAGCTTGTCAAACTGACCTTGCATTTTGTCAAATTGCCCTTGAATTTTGGTGTTCAACTTTCCTTGTATTATTTTCAATTTTCCTTTTTTAGTGCTAAATTGTTTTCCCTTGGCTTGCCTGTCTAACTTTTCACTCAATAGTCCAATCTGTGGTTCAACCTCATCTCCCTCAGCATTCTCAGGCACTTCATCATCTGAGGCACTGTTGCTATGTTGTTGGTTTGCAGGTGTATCAATGTCAAGGTCAGCAGCATGATTTTCCTGTCCATGCTGCTCACAAGGCACATTAGAGGCCTGATTTACAGTTAAAGGAATCATATCGCTTTTACCAGCTTTGCTCTCATTTGACCTATCACACTGTTTCTCACCACCTATGCTACAATCTAACTCTTCTCTTGTATTTTCATTTTGTGTAGCATTACTGTTACATTGGTTGGTACCAATGTGTAACCCTTCTTCATTGCTGTCTTCACCAATATCTACAAAGCTTTCAGCGCTTTCCATTGTATCATCGCTGGCAGTAGGATTTGTCACAGTGCTACTTGAAATGGAAGATTTTGACATACTTGGTTTAAGCTCATCCTTTGTCCGTACACCTACTGCTTTCATTATCGTGTCCAAGTATTTTCTGTAGTCACTGTGGCCATCAATCTGAAACACAGATGAATTTAATTGGATTTGCATTAAATGGCTAATTTAAAACATGATTCTAACTAGTTTTTTCAATGCTAAACAAATGTGCTGGACCAAATATCTGCTGCATCTGTAAATTACCCCTGCAGAAATAAATCCAAGCTTTTTTGCAATCCTTAGAATTCCATGGAATTTCCATGGAATTTCATAGATCTGCAACATTTTGTTCACAGGAAAAAGTAAGAAAAAGCTTGGATTCATTATTCCTAGGAATTCCATGACATTTCAAGGATTTTGTGTGAGAATAGCATGGAAAAGCTTGGATTTTTATTCCATCGAAATCCAAGGTTTTCCTGCTTGGAAAAAGCTTGGAATTGAATGGAATTGATTGTTTAAAATACCTCTGCTGAGAAAAGTTACGACTTGTGAATCTTTATGTGTGAAAAACCATGGAAAAGCTTGGAATTTACATTTATTGTGTCAAGATAGAACTTTAAGAAAAGTCCATCGTTTTCCAAGCTTTTCTTTGTAAAACTATTGAATAAATTAGATTAAGAAATGGTGCAGATGTTTCTGTTGAAATCAAAGACTTGTGGAACAAGTGATATATTCACATCAAAGTCAAAGAGTGACATAATTGACCTTAGGTCAAGCACTGGCAGATTGGAAAGTTTATTAGGGCTGCAAGAAGCAAGTAAATACTGCTAGATGGGTGTTATAAGATAATTGATTTTACATCTGGTTATTTAAGGAAATGGATTGCAGTGCATTTTGGGAGAAGATTTTGCTCAGTTTGAAATTTTGTGTGGGAAAAAAGATTTGCATGGAAAAAGGCATACATAGTGTCCATTTAACTTAATTCTGTGTTTCCCCACAAACTGTGTGTGGATTTAATGTATATATCTGGACTATGTTGTCAAACACTGAATTAGAAGGTTATAGTTACAAGTGAAACCTAACATAACATGGAATAATTGACAAGCGAGGTAAGATAAGTTTCAATTTTCTACATGTAGAAATGAAATAATGCTAATTTGACACTAAGCTCATATTAGAAAATGTTGAACCTAACTGCATAACATAAAATGCCAACAGTGTATTTAATGTGAGCTGTTTTATTTGAATTAGTTATCTAATTGATTTTGCTTAATTTCATTTAATATTTATTAATGAAGTCCATGATGTTTAAATGATGCATTAAGAAATTATCTTGATGAAATTGTGCACACTTATTTTACTGATATTATTGTTGAAATAAAATGAAAATGTCTATACCCAAAATGTAAAGTACGAGTAGTAAATGGATGAAAAAGTATATGTGTAAATGTATGATTATGTCTTTGATATGTCATGGTGTTTGACCATGGTAGTCCATGGTCTCTGACCATGGTCTACCAGAGACCATGGTTGAACATGGTCAGAGACCATGAACTATCATGGTCAGAGGCCATGGACTATGTTTTGAAAGTGCTTGACTTGAAAGAGGACATTCTAAGCTTTTTTCGCTCTCTTACGGTTCCTGAGATAGGGATTTTCATTACATGATGCTGTTGGTTTTCGCATGCTGCGACACAATTATTGTGGTATTTGGTTTTAGTATTAAATAAGTTGGGGGTTTTCCCCAACAGAGAATGTGTTGGAATTATGATTTCTTGGGGAAAACACACACTTCTCCAGACATTTCTTAGCAAGGATTTCCATGAAATTTCATTGATTTTAGTCATACATGCATAACCTTGGAATTCCATGGAATACTATGGATTTCTTGGCTTGATATCATTTATATTTATATACTGTCTACCAATGGAATTTCATTGAATACAATGGAATATTTGGGTCCATGGAATTCAATGGAATACAATGGACATCTTGTGACAGTTCCATTTAATGTTTTATAAAGGTCTGGCAGTGAAATTCCATGTAATTCCATGGTATTTCTGGGCCAATACCACCAAGCTTTTCCAAGCTTTTCCAAGCTTTTAATCCTTGGAATTCCATGGAATTTAAAAGAAAAAAATCCTTAGAAATGCATAAAATACTATGGAATTCTTTGGATTTCCCACTGGATTTTCGCAGGGGTATGCTGATGAAGTCTAGACTCTGAAGCCAATCCCTTGCAAACTGTAGAAGGAGTTGCACCAAATGGAAGTTCCCATTTCATTCAAATAATAGAGGATCTTACATGAGTACTCATTCATTGTTGAATTTATTAAACAAGTTGGAAAAATGATATAATGCGAGGCTCTTGCCGAGCGTTATATGTTTTTTGCTAATGAGTTTAATAAATTGAATAATGAATGAGAAAGAATGTCAGATTCTATTTATCACATACCTCACATATCGACTTTTATTGCATTTTGCCTCCTGTCGCTTTAACAGGCGAAACCGACATAAACCGTGGGAATTTGATCACGGTCATTATCAAATGTTTTTGACAGTGCATACTAGGCTTATTTGCATACTTATATAACTAGTTGTATATTGAAAAATATAGAATGGTGTTATTCCACTCCCACGTCATAAGTTATGTGATAACGCAGAATATATACAAGTTGAAAAGGGTCCATAACTCGGCTAAAAATGGTCCGATCAAAATTATGTTGCCAGTTGCAAATACAGGCATCAAGCTAAATAAGTACAAAGATTTGAAGCTATCGGTGGAAAACAGTAGGAGCTGTGTCGACAAGACTTTGTGAGGAATGGACAGCCCAAATACAATAGGTCTCCCAGACATTTCTTGGGGGCAGACATAATCATTAATAATTAATAAGAATGAGGCTATTTAGAGCTGCTCCCAGCAAGAAAGTGACTGACACAGAAGCATGATGTATGACCCAACTTTTACTATCGAACAAATTCCTCGGGTTCTTGTACATAATTGTCCAATTTTTCAGTCGATGCAGCAGAAAGAGTGAAGTGACTGGCACAAGTGGGAAAAATGTCTGAAATTAAACCCAGGATCACCATTTAAACAAACTTAATAGAAGATCATAAGCTACATGCAAAATATTAGGCCTCTAGTGATTATAGTATCAGGGAAGATTTTTAAAGATTTTCCTTAAAACTAGAATTCCACGGAATTCAATGTGTCGCCGGATCTACTTGCCTTGGAGAGGAAACAGTAAATAAAATGAAGCGTTCTTTTTTTCTTCTCAATATGGAATATGACATTACTGTCATCATGCAGTACAGATACAGCGATAAAAGCAATGAGGGTCAGAGAATATTTGCAATGAGGGCACGAGTTATCATCAAAATGATCTAATTTG
>JAWPHD010014790.1:0-59113 GCA_037043455.1 Cyrtodaria siliqua | reverse complement strand
ATAGGATGTACCATATAAAGAGAACTATGTACTTGCAAATGACATTTTTGGAGAAAACTAGACTCATACCGGAAAAACAAGTAGGATTTGGAAACTAGGAATAAAGAAATAATGTTGATGTATATAATAAAAAAAATGACCAATGCTGAACAGTTACTCATATTTTCTTTAAATAAGATTAACTTCTTATTAACTTCTTATTTTGTCCATAAATATAATGGACTAACATTAGAGGCGAAAATGGGCCATAATTACATGTATCTAACATCTTCTCAAAGTATATTTATATTAATGCATTCACATGTGTTTGAAATAATACAAACACGACTTGGTTCATTAAGAGAGAGTAAATAGATACGCCTAATGCTTTGAAGGTAGATCAGATAACTGGACCCATAACAACTATGTCTCTATGGTTATCAAAAAATCATTACCACGAGTGGAACCTATTTACACCCTACATGTGGTAATTAATCACAGGTCGGTACTACCGCGCGGCAAATTGTTGACTAATAATGTATACACTATATAAGATGGACAAGTAAATACTTCCAAGTCAGTTGAGTTCTCTCGACTACCCACTGCAAATCAATATAACCCCTGGTGAAATTGAAATCAGTTATACAAGAAATATAAACGGTAACCAAACTCGTGATTTCTTGCGAATAAAAAGTATATTTAAGCGGTACCCAAACACGCAATATACTCAAAGCAAAATTAAAGCTGTAACCAAACACGCATTTGCTTAAAATATAAGTCAGAAACCTGTTCTTGACTTTTTAAAAGTATAGTACGCGGGAAACAGACTCGCATTATACTGACAATATTCACTTCGGGTGAATGTTATGCTGTTGAAAACTCCCACGCTACAGTAGGGCGAATATTGGAGATTGACCGCAGTAATCGAATTGTAGTGACAATACATTGAGTATATGAAGAAAGTGGCTCTATTACATAAAAAGACAACTACACATCGCACAACTATACCAAGGTGCAATAAATACAATAAATGTAATAAAATAGCTCAGTACACCTGACAATACATGTCTACAACACGTAGCTACTAACAAACTACACTATACTGTATTGTATATTGGGTGACTGAAATAGCTTTCAGTTGCAATTAACATAAATCGATTACTGAGTGTCAACTTCTAAATATTCTGATATAAACAAATATTGGAAAGTACTGCATATGTATACATTATAACATTGGAAGTAAATAGACAAAAATAATAGAAAGGCCACGGTAACAACCGAGACCACATATTTGATTACACAAAAATACACAATTTAAATTGCGCAATAGTGCGTATACGTGTATTTTAGGCTATAACGCCTATACTGAAACACAACGGTGCTTCTTTATAGCAGCTGACGAAGGAATTTTTATTCCGAAAGATCTTTTGCATACAGGATATTGTTTTCCTGGTAAAGTAGACACTGTTGTTAGTCTGTCTAGGTTAAAATACTCAGTGAGAGATTTTAACATACATTCCGTGATCAAATCACGGTGTAATTACGCTGTATAATTAATACGGATAGCTTACACAATAATCACATAACAACGAAGGTAGAACACTCCACTTCAGTTACTGAGTAAGCTTGGTGTAGTTACAGCAATAAGGATACACACAGCACTCATCCTGATACATTTGACTGTAACATGAATATCAATAGAAAAACACTTGGGGTAAGACTCTCCAGGGAGAGTTCACTAACTGGGAAAGTGAACCGTCTGAGGTCAACTGGGCCGTCTACTATGTGCAGACCCTTGCAAACCCACCATAACATAAAGTTAGATATGTTTTTGGTAACGGTGACCATCTTGGATGTCATGCGTACCTAATTTTAACAACTATGAAAATCATTCATCTAAGGATCATCCGTGTGAAGTTTGGTCAACATTGATGCCGGGAGCATGGACTAACGACGGACGAAGAGTGACCAAATAGATTTAAAGATCCGGTAAAACAAGTGTGTGTTATGATTCTGGCCTTCACTTTACTATATACATATACTATAACGCTATCTCTTCTTCTCTCTAACCTTCTATACTATCGTAATTGAAGCCTTTGGCAAAACTAACCACATGCCGCGAGTTTTACAAAAGTAAACATTGCCTTGTCTTCATTTAAAAGGAAATATAAATCAACACAGAGATAATCATGTATATAAGAATATAAAACAGTTCCTTTTTACAAGAAGTGTATTCAGTAACACATTATTTCCAAAGAAAAATAAAACAAAGCATATGTGCAGTTTTCTTCTATTTATACAGAGCCAACGATAATAATCGTGATAGCTGCCTAGATGTTCATGAAATGGACACACTCCAATGTATCAAAGGTTTTTATCTGGCCTTAAAAGTTGCACATACATGTATTAATCCAGCATGATTTTATCACTAAATTTGCTTGCATAATAATTTTAAAGGTAATACAATATGGAGTTATTAATTTCCTACGATATTCTATCGTAATTTTTAAATATAGTATAAGTAGTACTTATACGAGTTTAAAAAAAACACACGATTGTCGTGTGTCCCTTTAAGATAAAGTGTTTATGTTATGCGCAAGATGTGAATATGGACGATTGCGCTAAGTAAGAATGATTAAAATCCAAAATGCTTGGTACAATTCCGAAATCTTCCGTGCGCAAAGTACGAATTTGATTGAAAGTCAACCAATCACATTTGATGTATACTGATTTGTTACGACTCTAACATATACGAGGGTCATTCAATAAGTTCTGTCACTAACGCGTTTAAACAATTATATGCTCATTGTGAGTGTTAATGAAAGTTTCAATACCATTACATTGATGGTAAAATGAATGCTGTATCTTTTGTGTGACGAAAGTTATAGAACATTTAATACACATCACTTATACATATTGAGGCATTTTCGTCCTGAGTTTTTTCAGGTATGTTAATTGTTACTTTTTTAATTGCCTGTTTCTCTTAAAGTACTTGTCGAAGACCTTTAAAATTTCTCATACATTACCAGTTATATCTGTGCATTACAAGATTCAGAATTTAAGCATGGTAGATGAAAAGGCATTGTCTTAGAAATTAACATTTTAAGCTAACGTGTAAAATTAATGTAATGATAAATGGACATTAAATGGAAGGGCAGTCTTCTGAAATAACGTTTTTGGATGATCACTATTTTCACTAAACATTGTACAAAATTCTACAATAATGTGTTGAATATAAAATTTAAACACTGAAGGACTAGGATTTGTAAAAAAATCTGAAAACATATTAATACTATGAGAATAATTACGACATTTAAAAGATATTATAACATTTCCGTAAACAAAATGAAAAAAATCAGTGTTATTTCTGCTAAAATTAAGGGATATGCATTAACTCATATCTTGTTTGCAGCAAGACCTTTCCGAATTCTCGACAATCATTTTCATGGATTATGGGCGAATTACAACAGATGGCGTACAAGAAAATTTAAAAGCATAGAATTATTCAAATATTTTTTACAACGTTTTGCAACAAGGACATTTTCAGAGATGCAAGTATCCAAAAGGTGTGGTAGGGAGAGGTAATTCAGGGGTATAAATAACCGGATTTTTTTCATTTTTGTTGTGGAATTTAAGATAGCGAACCCAGTAGTACTATAAATGCACTACTTTATCTCAGTGTAATATCCAGTTCAAAGGATATATGCCTAGTGACAGAACTTTTTGAAGCACCCTCGTAATATACAATGTTGTCAACACAGAAAATAAACACAACAATACACAAACAAAATTATTATACACAGGTACTAGAAATGTGCATATATTGCGTCAAACACGGACACGGAGTTATTAAAAACATGACATATACCGCTAAAAGAGGATCAGTTTACTATAGCAGTACACTATTATAAGCTCATGTGAACTATTTACAGATTTCTGCAAATATTTAACAAATTAAATATCGCTTCTGTGATAGTTTGAAATAGGACCTTTCAACATAGAAATCCGTTTTTAAAACGTTCTGAATTGATTTCGGTATCTGCCAGTTGGGTATTTTATTAACTCTTACCACGCAGCAACGTCTTGGTAAATTGCCTAACATATACCGCAGATGAAGAATGTTATTAAACTGTAAAGTTTCATTAATTTGCATTGAATTTGCATTGAATTTGCATTTATTTTATGCTGCATGAAAACGATACTGCAAGAAAAAAAGAATGTTAAAACTAAAATGTCTTTATCCTCGTTAAGTGGTTCAGAGTGAATATAACCCAGGTCAAGGTAATCAAGAGAATATTCCAATTACATAAACGAGCATTTTATATCTACAAGGAACTATTGCACATTTATTAATAAATGTTACCATTCATGAGGTTGCGCGAACTCTTTCGATGAACTTGGAATAAGATTTAATATCTAATTATATGCTTTATGTAAAGGTTGTGCATTTTGTTTTTAATTTGATAGCTCTCTTTGTAAGTTTAAAAACACAAATAATTCATCATTTTGACATGTTTCACATTGTGTCCTTAAATTTTTTGATATATTTTATATTGCTCCTTTGACATGCCAGTAATATAGTATAATTTTGAAATGCATATAAATATATTATACAATGTTTGTTTTTTATATAAATTGTATGTTTTTGTAGTACTGTCCGCCAGAACGGAGTGTTTTAGTTAACGTTTATGTTTATGTTTGACCTACTGCCAACAATACCATTGTTTGTCCGCCAGAACGGAGTGTTTTAGTTAAAGTTTATTTTTATGTTTGACCTACTGCAAACAATACCATTGATTGTCCGCCAGAACGGAGTGTTTTGGTTAATGTTTATGTTTATGTTTGACCTACTGAAAACAATAGCATTGATGCCCACATTGTAAGGTTCATGGAGGATGGCCTCCATGGACCTATGACGACGCACAATAAAGTGCATTGTCTATATTTCAGAATGTTTTAACTAAGAAAAATAACAAGTTGCTTTGTATACCTTAAACATATAAATAGGCCTGTTTCAATTGTAATTACAATTATATTTACAACATACAACATGTAAGACACGATTTGATGTGGACTGATTAGCATCGATTGTAAGAAATGTGTAATGTCGATGCACAAAATAACAACAAACACCAACAATGAATGAATGAATGGTATTTTACGGCACGTCGATACATAAATAGGTCATATTGTGCGCAAAACCTGATATAAGATGAAGAAATGAAGTAGTAATTAAAATTAATGTAAATATATAAAGATAAAACTATTTACAAATAAGGGATGATATGGTAGTAATATAAACTATATAATTATGTAAATCAACAAAACACCAACAAACAACAACAAACAAACACAAAAACTATATGTACAACTAAAAGAGGATCCCTATACGGAAAAGATAGGGAACGGTTTGTTAAGTAAGAGATTGCACAAACTGGAAGGGACTAACATTCTTTGTCTCTTGATCTGATATGTCGGTACAGTACCACATCGAATTATACTTTTATAATACTGGTATTCAGCAAAGCAACATTCTGAAATAATTATTTTTGGTTCCACCAAGCATTTTGATAATGTTTTCTTTTTCCATTTCTAACCACTCAACATCATTTACACGTGTCATTGTTTCATGAACACATTTGTCGTGAACAATTCTCTAAAAAAACAAACTCGGATGTACACTAATATTGAGCTATAACAGTTTCTGTAACTGACATTTAACGACACCACTAGTGTCCGTGTCCACTATAATGTCACTACATTACTAGAATCTCCGTACATTGATTCAGTGTATGTAGAGACTAGAATGCCGTTACAGTTCTAGAATCTTCGTACATTGGTTCAGTGTATATAGAGAAAATCATACATTGAACATAACACCAGTCACTGTATGTCAAACGGTGTAAACTGACATTTACCCTATATTACAAAGAAACTGAACATGGAACATGACTGTGTTTGAATCCACACAGCATCCATACGCTGATAATAAAATGTTACAAAACACACGGAAGACATTGTCACTGATGTATATACGGTTGCAATAGGTTGTTATCAGGATTTGTAAATACTAGTTTATATTATCAAAGAGAAAGAATGTTTAAAAATTTTCAGACAAGAATCCTTAGTAAAGTAAGAGCATGAGGTGTTACAGTTGTAAGTTTGCATAATGCTCCATATCTGCCCTATCAACTGAATGTTCGCTGTTTGCGGCGTTAGTAGCAGCATTAGTATTGGACTGTTCGCTGTTTGGAGCTGTATTATCCGGAACGTTAGTATTTGAGTGTTCACTGTTCGCGGCGTTAGTATTTGACTGTTCTCTATCTGCAGCTATAGTATCCGAATGTCTGAAAAAAATACAAATATCAATTTAAAGGACTGCTCAGATTTACCTTATACATACTCGAAATAACCATAATCGTCTTGAAGGCAATGCTTACAATATGGATCACTCGAATGCCGCAGCTTTCAATACCTCTTCAATAACAAATCAGCATTGAGTCTTTTGCTTTGTTTCAATGTTCTTCATTTATTGTAAGAGACACTACATTCTAACAACAAACGGTCACTACTGACACAGGTTGAAGCTGCCTGGTAACTCAAAGAGATGTCACTTAAGTTCAAATTCTAGTTACATACTTATGGAGTGAATATTTTTAAACGTTTTAGTTCCTGATATAAAGCATTAAATAAAGGTTGACGTCACAACTCTGTGACTACAGCGGCATCGGTACCTCGGAGGCTAAGGCCTCCGCTTGAGAGATACAGACCTCAACCCCGATTGGGTTCGCTCCCTGTACGAGACATGTCGTTTGGGAAGCTTCCGCTTTCATCCCATCTCCTTCAGAGCTTGCTGTCCCAATATAACATAAGCCAAACTACCACATAACTTGATTCATCTTATACATTAGACATTTTACCCCGAAAGAAACTACTATTCTTGCTTGTAATACTGTCACGCTTTCTTTACAAAGGCCCCTCATGGAATTAAGTATTACAACGCCTTTCATGCTTAATGATTGACCCCCCCCACCCCCACCTACAGTCAGTCACTACGCTTCGCTTTTCTTTTGTGCGATGACTGGGCAACCTAGCACTTTCTGAAATCCTTAAACAGAGAGGTAGATGCACGAACTTTTGTCCCTCATGTTTTTATTCGTACCCTGCAGAATAACGAATTAATTTTTTTTGCTCTGATTGCACATTTTAAAGGGTTCAAATCGATGTGTTTTCTTAGCATGACTTATGACACTTATACAACTGTGTTTATAGGATTTTGTTAAGTACTTCGAATTAGTGCAGCCTTCGATATTCCTAATTCTAAAATATGCCAACTAAAATTAGTTTGACATTATATTTACTAGCATTACTACCACAAATGCGTTTCAAAAGAAATTTTGAATATATCTAATGTTAACGCCGAATTACACGCTGAATTACAGTTACTTGAATTTCAAACGATTTTCAATTAAAAGCGAGGTCATTTAGGATTTTCAATGTTTCATTTTATTATAGACAGAACAACTGCAATAAATAGGTCAAACTTTAATGTGTTTTGTTTTATATGTTCAAGAAGTTTATATCTTTAAAAGGACTTTGATTCATGTTATGTGCTTTATCAGTACATATAATGTTTTCGTATAAAGGGAGTGCAACTCTCAAAGATGTAACAATTTAAAAAAAAATAAAAAAAATTGCAAGCTATTGGTCAAAACAAAATACTTATCATACATCTATTCAAAATATATTTAAAATAAGAAAATTAGTTAAGATATAAATGGTGTTATCACGTTTTACATATGGTAGGTACAGTACATACAACTATAAAAGCTATTCGCTTCACAGCTACCTTCAACATTGCACTTTGTTGTTATAAATACATTTAGCCTTTGTCCTTGTTATACCCACGTTTTTGAAAAAAAACATGGTATATTAAAATCGCCTCCGTCTGTCCGTCCGTCCGTCCGTCTGCCCGTTACCGCATCTCCTCCTAAACCGCTGAACGGAATTCAACCAAACTAAGGGTATGACTTCACAATATGATGACGGCGTGCAGCAGCACTATTATTGTTTGCTCCGTGCCCAGGGGCCCTCAGGGGGTCAAAAGGTCAAATAAACTAAAAATTCAATTACACTGTCATTTTTTCATATTTTTCCACATAACTTGGTATATGTAATCGTCTAAAAAAGATAAACAACATATCAAATGATTTTTATATTTCGCAAACTCGAACGTCTGCCCTGGGGCAAAGGGTGGGTGGGGCGGGCGGGATTTGGGGTCATTTTTTTCATATTTTTTTTGTTGTAATTATATCTCAAATGAAACATTATGATGATGGCTCTGCACCCAGGGTCCCTCATGGGGGTCAAAAGGTCAAATACACTAAACATTTAATTACACTGTAATTTTTCCATATTCTTGCTCATAACTTGGTGTATGTAAACGTATATAAAAGATAAGCAACATATTAAATGATTTTATTATTTTTATTATATCTAATTCGGACCGTCTGCCCGGGGCCCAAGGGAGTGGGGGTGGGGATTTGTATTTTTTTTTTATAATTATGTCATAGTTGGGCCTGGAGGAAGGGGCATCAAATACACTAATAATGCAATTACGGTGTCGTTTTTTCATACTTTTGCACATTAATTGGTATAATAGTCATCTAATAAAGATATACACAGCATGTCAAATGATTTATTATTTAAAACTCGGACGTCTTTCCTGGGGTTCTGGTTGGAGGAGATGGGTAGTGGGTGGAGGGTAACAGGGGGTTAATTTATTTAAAAAAATATTTCTCAAATGAACATTTTAGTTTTTTAGTTTAAACTTATTTATTTTACATCGATTGTAACGAAAGATCTATGAACTTATTTGAATCACTCTCGATGTCTTCCTGGGTCAAACCAGTACTAAGCAATGCAGATAAAGTGTCTTGCTCAGGAACACAACGCATATGGCAATGGCGGGAATCGAACCCACGACTTTTGGATCATGGGTTCAACGCTCTACCACTAGACCACAGCGTCCGCAAATGAACATTTTGATGAATGGATTACATTGTATATACTATGGGGCTGTGTGTGTGTGTGGTGGGGGGGGGGGGGTAGGATGGGGGGGGGGGGGGCGGGGGGAAGTGACCTGTTTGAATAAAACGTGGGTATTTTACGACGGCCGCGCCCTCGAATTCGTTCTAGTTAATACTTACACACATGTTAAATATCCGTTCTCTGGACTTGTGACATTGGTTTTTTCGTAACCAAGGTGGTCAAGTCGGTATGTTTCTCTAACTGAGTCGTAGAGGTGAATTCCGTCACCTCCTTCACTCCTGCAATAAAACAAAAAGGTTTGCATTCTTAAATATATGTATGACATGACGATTTTCTGGGAGTTTATAATCCTATATGAAAATGTTGACCTGGTGATGATTATTATTGATTTGTTTTCGTAATGCCTATAAATTAAGTTAACATATCAGCAAAACTAGTATTGCATTATTAAAAATTGTATTCATTAAACATATATTATTAACAAGACTAATATTTAGTTTTAAATCCTAAAGGCAAAACAAAAACGGATATCATTTGCCCGTTTTATTCTATCAACATAATAATGCGCTAACACATGCATGCTTTATTTTGCTACGATGACATCATTAATTTTTATCGGATAGTAACTAATAAAATGAAATTGGGTTTTACGTTAACACAACATATTAGGTTATACTGGGACAACATCTCAGAGGGAGACGAGATAAATGATGATGGTGATCTTAATACAAATGATGAGGTTGACCTGAAGCCACATTTTGAAAATGAATTTCGTAAGAGGTTGTCGTTACACATAGATCTATATATTTGAGATTGTCTTCACAGGCAGAGTTACTGGCATTGATAAACTCCAAACAACTGCTGGTTCATATAAGGACATTAAGACAAATATTTCTTGGGAATAAAAACTTAACATAAACATAATTTGTCATATATGGATGGTCATGTATGAAATTCTGGTCAATCGGAAAAAACACACTATTATTACAATTGATAGGTTGTGGTCGTTACTTTTCCAAATTCAAGCGAAAACATGGGTACACAATTGGAAATATACTGCTTACTGTAGACAATTGCGTTTTACATAGACAAAGATTGTGATATGTATTACTTCATCGAGGTGGAACTTAACACAACTTCACATAAATAGTATATTTGTTTCAAATAGCTAATCTTTTGTTTTGTTTGTTTGTTTGAATGGTGCTTTACGTATATTTTAGCACATGTCAGGCCATACATAACGGTCGACTATTTTGTGGTAGAGGCAGACCACCCAACTTTTTGGGTAGAATCAGTACTGTGTAATTTTAGGCATCCATAAAAATCGCTACCTAGTCACTTGACTTCTCTGGAATTATGGCTCATCGAGTATAAAGAATAGGTATATGAAGATCTGTACCACTTTATTGACACGTAAGAGCACATGCCCAAACAGAAATTCAATTAAGATGATGAAGGATATATATCGAATTATATGGGGTTCAATACTATTGTTTGGACTAACTAAACGCTTCAAAATCATGTAGCGTCTCCTTGGTCGAATGGTTAACGACGTTGCGTTGTAAACCTTCGCCTCTCAACGCTGCGGGTTCGAATCCTACTGGGAGCTCGACTTGTAAGTGAGGAAGTGTCGATTATTGCGGATGGCGGGAGCTGTACAGTACTGGTTTTACCCAGAAAAGTGGGTGGTCTGTCTCCATCACAAAATAACCGACCGTCATATACAACGTTACATTTGTATAAAATGACATAAAACACAAATACAACGATATCAAAATCATGTTAATAAATGGATATAATGAAAAGAAAGTGTATGTCTGCCTTGATAAATAAATGGTAAAATATAAAAGGTAAATTATCTTCGAAAGGATTGATTTGATTTTAACATATTTTATTGTCATATATGTACAAGTACAATGCAATTGGGTCGGGCCGCAAATGAACTTTTAACACATATAACGAATAGCTATTGCTATTAACACGTATCATTAATCTGGAATATTACAACATGTAATTAGTAGGACGAGCTAAGTTAATACGATAATATAAACATTAGTAGACATATAAACATTAGTGTTGAGTCATATATCTATACTTACATCGAATATAGATATAAAAATCGAACAGGAAAAGCAGCATTCAAGGACGACAGTCAACCAAAAACACACACAGAAGCAAAGAACAACTTTAAAGATGAATAAAATGCCAAATAAGACATCACAAACACAAAAGGGTTGACAAAAGCCTTGGAACGGTCAGTGGCAAAAAAGGCCGCTGTGGGGTTTAAACCAGGTTCTAGGGTGCACCAAACCTCTCACTTACACTACTGTCAACCCAATAAAACGGTACAGTATAAATAAAGAAATCCCCGCCATGAACTATTCTCCAACCAACGAGGCAGTATTAATAGGCAATATAAGTGTATATATAAATACCAGAAAGTTTTATTATGCAAATTACGCACGTGTTCAGTCATACAGATACACTTACATCGAAGTTTTATTATGCAACTTACCCACTTGATTGTACGGTGTCTTTCTTTATATATCCTAAAAAAGAAATAAGATAAAGTTGATATAGTTTAGTTGAACAAAAGGGCGTATGACTAATTGACATTTTACATGGTATGATTTCTATTCATGCAAATCGCCACATGCTTCCAGTTCATAGAAAGTGTCAGTATTCTAAACGAATAAATAAACAATGGTGTAACTGAAGATAATATATCAAATGAGAAGGAGAGACAATATTACGACATACATGTTCATAACCAAAAAATCAAGTCATTCAATCTGTTGTATATCGAATCCCAAAAATAATTGCTTTTGACGTTGACTAATATGTCAGCATGGGATGGTACATAAAATTCCTATCAATCCATGTTTATCGTCATTCGCTCCAAATTTCTAGACAATGTTAGAGCTCAAAACGAAAAACATCAAGCTAAGCTAAATACTAAATATAGAGGAAAATAAAGGTGATCTTTTAAATGAAACGGAGATTTTTTAATGACATGTCACAGGTTTAAAACCAATTTTTATTTTAATTATTCAAATACATGTTTTATCTTTGGAAATTGTGAACTCTATTTGACACCTATAACTAACCTGAACTACTACTGTGAAAGCTTTTCATATTGCACTCTGTAATGTGGTTTTTATTTTGTATAATACACTGTTATATCATATGTTGTGAAAAGTAAGTTTTTCGTGATAATGTATATATTAATAAAAGCTGTTAAATGATATATTATGAGTGTTTA
The DNA here is from genome assembly GCA_037043455.1 of Cyrtodaria siliqua. NCBI lineage: Eukaryota > Metazoa > Mollusca > Bivalvia > Adapedonta > Hiatellidae > Cyrtodaria > Cyrtodaria siliqua. The sequence goes on along the minus strand of JAWPHD010014790.1, from coordinate 46,821 downwards.
AGATGCTATACAAAACACATTTACTTATAAATTGAACGAGTTTCACAGTCCACATTTTCTTTTTTATATATTAGAGACTTACTACTGCGCAATTTACGTATAACGGATGACTTCCTCGAGCCATCGTCTTTAACTTTTGTAGTTTCTGTTCCTTCTGTTGAGCGCGGGGGTGTAACTGGAAAAGATGAACTTGCTTAATACTAATGCACGTGGATAGATATAGCTGTCATTTATGGAACTTCAAATGAAACCAGTTTTTCACATGATAAATCACCTGTAACTACTACATAAACTTACCAAACATGGTATTACAGGTAACTCCTTAAACTTGATCAGGGCATTCTTTTTTTGGACGCACACAGCGCGCTGTCTAGATGATGAGTCCTCTTCTGACGTACCAGTCTCATAAGGTGTACCCCAGAGCTTTTGTTATACATAAACGACCTGCCTGAACATATAACGTTACAAGTCCGCCTATTCGCAGATGGCACTGCAAATATATCTGACTGTATATAACAAAAATGAATGTGTGGCAATGCAGCGGGGGGATCTTGCCACTTTAAATATTGGATGAAATGTGGGTTATAGCTTTTATCAAGGAAAGTGCCAAGTCCTAAATATTACTAGGTCAAAATACCTCATTGTGGTGTCCGGTGCAAAATATCTGGGCATATACAACAGCAAATGTCTCTCCTGGAACAAACACATTGGTAGGGTACGTGCTAACTCTAACAGGACTCTTAGTTTCTTGAAGCATAAAACCAAAACAAGAAAACATAAAGAAGCTGGTGTATAAGACAATGGTAAGCCCCAAGTAAGGTTTGCTGGTCCGGTTTGGAGGTATGGAGGTATGGAGGTATAACTTAACTATACCAACTTGAAACGGTCCAACGGAGAGAAGCTAGGTGTATCACAGGTTACTAGACAACCTAGCTTGGAGGTCAAACAATTTGTTTGAAGGGCATAGTTTTAGCACATTTTAGGCCATACATGACTGTCGTTTGTTCTATAGGCAGACCATCTCCATTTTTTATGGGCAGAACCATTACTATATACCTCCCGTCATTCGGAACAATCGACACTTTCTCACTTGACAAGTCGAGTTCACAGTGGGATTCGAATGTCTAATTAAAAACACCAAAACTGCACTGAACAACCACAGCACTTACAGCCAAAGAGAAAACCAGTCTAGGGTACAACCAGAACATCCGAAGGACGGAAGGCCATGCACCAACCTCCCCTTTCAGGGTTGCAGAAGGTGCAATCATGGAGTTCCACGACCTTGTCCGGTCATCGCACAATATAACTGTGAAGCGTAGTGACTGACTGTAGAGGGTCAATCACCAAGCATGCGTTGTAATACTAAATAGTCATATAATTTTTCTGACGAATTTCCTGACTTATTTTATAAAGTGGTTTGGAATCCTTTATTTTCCAAAGTTTATAGATCACATTTCCATAGAATAAAGGTTATGATTCCTAGTCGAAGAAAAGTCTTTAGGTGGTTGGTGTTGTACTTATCTATCCAGCATTACCTTATCTAATAGAGAGTTTTATCTAAAAGAAAGCATAACGCTCTACAAACATCAACGCAAGTCTATATGTTATAATTACCATAAGGCATGTTTTTAAAGAAAGCCCTGACATTATTATAAGCAAAACAAAAACAGTGACAGTATTTGTGGAATATGACATAAAAACAAAGAGAGAGAAAATGTTTTCCAGCGAATGTGCATGTAACAAATATAGAAAAATCATTTTGAACAAAACATGTTGTAACAATAAATTTAAATACCGAACATAGTCACTGTTTTCCTGAAGCAACATTTAATTGTATTAGTCTTTATAAATGTAGTAATGATATATACATTATGTGTCAACAATCTGAATCGTGGTAAAAATTGAAAATGGTATGTCCTGTTTATTTTTAACTTTTTAAATTGCTCTCATTTGATTTAGTTTATCGAACAGTGTGGACCTACGGTGCCATTGCGTTTGGGTTCTGTTGTTTCTATAGGACAATCTTACCCATTCATGGGTAAGACGGTGATAATAAAGGATACAGTGTATGGCCTTATTATAAATAAAAGCTATTGCAGACGAATATTTTAGAAAAAAATATAACAAACTGAAGTCTTAACCAGTCATAAACTACATTTTTGTATGACATCATTGGTAAAATGAATAAAAGATCAAGACTACGTCGTTTTGAATCAAATTATTGAAATCATGTCATAAAATCAACTTTAGAGTTTAATATGAACTAGTTTAAAATCCTCTATACAAATGTATGCATATATAAGTAACCTACCACGTTGTCGATGTGACCAACACAGGACGGAAATCACCACCACTGAAACAATTGCGATCCCGCCAACAGTCTCTCCGACAATCAATCCGATGTTAGCGTTAGCCTCTGTAACTGTTTCATCATCACCCATCGCTGAAAGCAAATGCATAATATATTTTAGGTGTGTGATTTCCATATACCTTGCCTTTTGTTCATTCTGTAATTGTTGTTGGTTTCTATGAGTATTTTTGGTAACTATAGTCCTTGTATAATATACTTCCTGTTCAAATTGTATATCTACTTTTAATCCTAGCATTTAAGTCTACATTACCTCTCATGAACAGACTCAGTAAAAGTATGATGTAGAAGTCTGTTGTTTTGTGTCTCGTTAATTGTATTATCGAGTCCTTGTTTGCAGTACAGTGCGGACCTACTATGCCATTGCGTTCGGACCCTATATCTCATTTTTACTTTATTCTCTTGGTTGTGTTTGTTGCTTCCCCAAAGGATTTCCCTTTATCAGTATTTATTATAAAGCATTAACATTAGTTTGATCATAATATTCTGAAAACCTCAATGCTTTCATATAGAAATAATGGTACCGTTGCATTTGATCGTAATGAAATAATAAAAGTAGATGAAAACTATGTGTATAACATTATATTTACTGGCTTAATGTTTATATTATACAGCATACACAAATGTAAAATAATTATTATATTTTCATTCCTTAACATACAGCTAACATACAACATGAGGATAATATCAACATTTAGGTTATTTTCCCTATTTACAAAACTGTAGGCACATTATTGCCTTTTATTTATAGAAACCGGTCGCAATTAACATACTGATGACGTCTTTTTTTAAACTGTATATGCTAACTTGTCAATACTCACAAAATACATCCAAAGTAAACGATTTATCATCGGTTCCATTTATCACCACACCCACTGTAGGATTTAATACGTTTTGCACATGACAAGTATAAGTATCCGCATCACTTTCAGTCACGTTCTCAATTGTGAGTAATCTATCGTGTGTGTGCAGATCGCCCTTTCTTCGAGCCCATGTATATGTTAACAGGTTTGGATTTCCAGGTATAACATCGCAGGTTACTTCTAACACTGACCCGTTTTCTAGTCTAAGGTTCGGTAGAGGTTGTATACTAGGTGCATCTGCAGATGTATGGATATAACTTATCAGCTGAGTATAATATACATGGCTAGTGTCAATAAAATACAGGCCGTATTCTGAAGAGCGTTACAATACACGATATCTTGGAAAGTCCTCTTTTTCGTGTTTATCATGTTTATTGTAACTTAAACGTGTTCATTACTAAATTACTGCATATCATATTTAGTTTTTTTGCATCCACGTGCAAATTTATAATGTGCCCTACATTTCCTATTTTATTAACTTGCTCATTTATTCCTTTCTTTTCTTAAATATTTCTACTATCCATACTTTTTTAGAGTGTATTGCTTAGTTTGTAAAACAAATAGGAATTGAATTTCACATTACAACATTCGGCACAGCGGCGCGTTGATGGGTTGATTGACTTATTGCGTTAACAGGATTCACGCAAAAATGTTGATCTCGCCGCAAAAAATTCAGAGCATTTGTTAATTATTGAACCCTTACGTTGTGATGAGAAACAACCCACTACTTCTATTTAAAAGGTATCTGCAGCCCGACTTTATATCTACGTTTACTCAGAACAGCAGTTATAAGTTATAAGTTATAAAGCAAGCTACGTTGCATTTATATACACACATCAATCAGGCAGCCTGATCTTGTATTATACTGTATGCTGGTAGTTGCAGCAACATCAAACTTCAAATTTAAGAATAACATTTCAATCTTTTAAAATGATTCTCTGAAAAATGTTGATAAAAAAATAATAATACATATACGTACACAGCACATCTAAGACAAAAGACGCATTGTTTTCGCCCACTTCGGTTGGACCAAACGTTCTAGGCATGACGTTCTGTACAGTACACGTGCAGGTACCAGTATGTTGCTTACTTAATTGATGTATGTTCAGGCTCGATGTTGGAGATGATACGTTACCTGACCAGTGATATGACAGGTTTGATGGGTTACCTTCAGAACCAAAACAGTAATAGGCAAACGAGCTCTTTGCTAGAGCTTTAATAATTGGTAGTTTAAGTGAGTCATCGGCGAGATAGACTATCTGTGGTACGGATGGCACGTCTGAAATATTGAAATGGTATACATTTCAAAGTGATATAAAAATCGAACATGAAATTTAGCAGTCAAGGACGAAAGACAACCACAAACACACAGAGAAACAAACAACTATAAAGATGAAGAAAAAGCAAGAAATGAATTCACAACCACAAAAGGGTTGACAATATGGCTACCGCATTGGAACGACCAGTGGTAAAAAATGATGCTGGGTGTTTAAACCAGGTTCTAGGGTGCATCAAACCTCACTCTTACCCTATTGTCATCCCAATAAACGGAGCAGGGTAAATAAAGATATCCCCTATAATCTCCAACAAACAAGGCAGAAGTCAGGGCAACAAGAGAACAAACCGTTTAAGGTACTACACGACAAGATTAAAGACAAAAATCAAACGCTACCGTCCTATCCTTGAAGGATTTAGGTAGACGTCATCATAGGGTCCACAATCTGTCTGGTCATCGCACAATCAAAGACGAAAGCATAGTGCCGAACTGTAAATGTGTCAACCACTAAACATGAAGTAAAGTCTGGAATCATTTCTCTTTTATAATTTATTATTACAAAACGATTGAGGTTGATTTTAATCCTTCTTCTTTAAGTATCCTATTCCATACTCTATACTTAAACCAGACCCTCTCTTATAAGAACGGTAGCATTTGAGGTTTGTCTTAAATCTTAGCTTGTCGTATTGTTTGTTCTTGTGTTTCTCTTGACAAGTCATTGAATACTTGCTTTGTGTCTTTCTAAGCTTTTGTTTTTTATATTATATATAAATACATACTCTTTTATTTGTTGAAAATATTGTAAGTGAAAACGAGTATACATGGAGGTAATGCTACTCACACATTACAATTACTGACACTGTTGAATTAGTCGACCATATCTCATTTTCTCCAGATGTCGACACTATATTGTTTGTCGCTGTGCATATACGTGTTATGTCAGTCTGGATGTTATTTATTGTGATCATCTGTCCAGGTTCTGATTGGTCACTCCATACGTATGATGGTTCTGGGTTACCATTTGATACACATGTAATGATGACGTCATCTCCTTTTATAACATAAATTGAACTTCTGGAGATAGATGGACCATTCAGACTGCCAAATGTCAGCCTTGGTGTCGTCGGTGGAACTAAAATAAACAATTATTACGACAAAATACATAGACAGCTGTTACAGAAACAAAAAATACAATGCATATGCAATGTAACTCAAAATTATCTCATTAGTTATATACTTTTTGAAATTACGCTAAATTAGTTTCGTGTGTTGTGTGAAGAAAAGAAATGGTAAATAGTTTTTTTCATATATAAATAAATACAACACATAGCTGTAAAACAAATGAAGGATCAAACATGCACAATGCATTTGCCCCCTTAGCTTTAAATTAAACATAACCCCCCACCACACAGTCCATTAAAATTAAATTAAAATGATAAATAAACATACACGTTTCATTCAATTATCTGAAGAGGTTTAACGGACTAATGCATGTGACGTTTATCATGCGACAGTACATATAGAGTACAAAACACCATTTACAGACAACATATTTCCATAGTTGGTTCATTCCAGTATGGTAAGCAGTTCATGAGTTGATGGACTGGGCGCTGACTATTTTAGATGACCTTTATCCGTGACCTTGACATTGGATATACGAAAACAATGTTTTTGTGATTCATACTATACATATTGTTTAGCCGCTTGAACAACATTTTCTTATTTTAGCACAAATAAGTGTAATAAGTATCATAAACGTGCCAATTTTGCACATTGTCAAACTCGATTAAGTTCTTGTTAAAAGTATTTTTTACATCAAAGCATGTGTATATCAGTAGTCGTAAACAAAGACTTACTTAATCACACATAAGCAATAATTCGACCCGTAAAGCATGAGTCAGTTTTGCTTATATCGTTATTTTCTGAGATATTATTGAAACAAATCTTCCAGTAATGTTATTCACGTTAACACTGTGAAGATTTACGGAGGGCTGACAATGCGCATGAGTTCGAAAGACCTCTGACCAGACCATACTACTCCAGACGGAAATTATCATATACATATATATCTGTATTGCCATACATTTCGATATAGTCATAGACTCAGATATAGTCATATAGCTTAATGGTATTAGTTACATCGATTTCCAGAAGAGTGTATTGGAATATTCTATTCCGAGCAATATTGATAGATATAAATGCAATTACATAAAACAGAAGTTATTTCCCTTAGACTATATTTCAACGTACAATGTTCGAGGATCGGGCGTTCTTCGGTTTCAGGAGAGATATAAGCTATACGTTCATGTTGCATGAGCTTATATCGAATCAAAGAAGCATTATGACATACTTCTTAAACGGTATGACTGACAAATATTGAAAGTTTAATTCGAATTTTCAAAACAAAAAGCGTTTTACGGACGAATTTGTAAATGTGTCATCCGTTCTTGCGGATAATCATATACTGAAAATAAGATTAAACCAGAGAGTGCAACTTGATAAAACACGATACAGTAAAAATCACAGAAAAACAATGCTGAATCGGCAGTTTCTTCAGCTGTCCGCCAGTTTGATTTCATTTCTCTGTAGGATTTCTTATTACCGGTCTTCGGCGGGTAATATGGCCTGGTACTCATTGACTCTTGGAGGATCGTTAGGAAATGGTGATAAAGTCATATTTTCCAGTATAAATAAAGAGTCCGATAAATGCTAACAAATCAGATAAAGTATATACTCATCATATATTATATAATAACAATGTTTGATAATGTGATTTAGTGCGCGTTAACAATAAACCACTGTATACTTGAAATTAAAATTTTCACTGCACGCATTTGAATGAAGATAGAAAAAACACAATAAAAAACACATATATGAAACATAGGTGAACTATAATTCAAATCGGAACATACAATATAAATTAAATTAAAACAGGTAAACTACTTACATAAAACATTCAAGTAAAATGACGCATTATTTTCGCCAGTTACGGTTGAACCAAACGTTCTAGCCAAGGTGTTCTGTACTGTGCATGTGTAGATACCATCATGTTGACTATTTATATGGTTTATGGTCAGTATCTCCATTGCAGATGTTTCCATACCAGACCATTGATATGACTGGTTTGATGGTTTACTCATGGAACCGTTACATATCACTGTTAAGGAACTTTCAAATCTAGCCGTAATTGTTGAATTCAAAGGCTCTGAATCAAAATCGCTGATAATAAACAGTTGTGGTATAGGAGGTTCGTCTGAAAACATACAACGATAGTGGTTAAATATATACGTCTTTAAATCGTCTTTTTCGAGTTTACACTGCGATTTATTCTTTAAACGCTCTTGATTCATTTTATTGAAACTTAAATGACATATAACACACATCAAAATCCAACCCTGTTCTGTTTTTATTTGTTAAAACCCAAACTTTATTTTGGTTTCGTAAAAGGTAAAGAGAGATCACAAATTACTTATATATACATGATATATTGCACATTGGATAATTTAAAGCAAATACTATGGTCACGTTTAGAAGTATTTTAGTATATAATATTTTAGGTTCTACATTATGAGAAGTATATATGCTCACACATAACAATGATCGACAATGTTTTATTGGTCAACCATGTTTCACTGTCTCCTGATGTCGACACTATATTGTTTGTGGCGTTGCATGTACGTGTCATATCAGACTGGATGTTACTTATTGTTAGTATCTCTCCAGGTTCTGATTGGCCACTCCATGCGAATGATGGTTCTGGGTTACCATGTGATACACATGTAATGTTGACATCATCCCCATTAATGACATAAATTTGGCTGTTGGAGATAGAGGGCCCATTCAGACTGCCAAATGTTAGACTTGGTGTCGTCGGTGGAACTAAACAAATATAAAAATAAATAAACAAATTAAAAAAATATAATATTCCCGTATCAGCGTGCTTTTAATTAGTTTACGCTTGATATATGGACGTGCTTTTAATTAGTTCACGCTTGATATATGGACGTTTACAATATCCAAAGCAATACGGAAGCTAAATTGACGATATAGACTGCCCTATGTCATATTTGGTGCCGTTGGTGAAATTAAAATGCTTTACATACTCCTTTCCGATTTGTTTCCTGATGCCTATATGGCTGAATGTTTGCGTAGCGACCACACTGTTTTTAACGTTAAAAACTGATAAGATTGTAATAGAGTTTGTGTGTTTAAACCACTTGGTAAATTCTCAATAGTTCCATATTTTGTACTGGCAGAATTAACTTATAATAGTCAGTGCCATATACCCACATTCTTACATTTCCATTGATTATATGTTTGATATCAGGACTCATTAACATAAATAAAACCTCATTATTGTGTATACATATACTTACATTGCACATTCAGAACAGGTTGGTATGTTGAGGTGAACACTTCAGTTGCATTCAAGTTGTATGCCTTGCAGAATATAGAATACCCATTTTCTGATCTATTGGCAGCATAAACCAGTTCACTAGTCGTTATAAGGTCATTCGGATTATAAGACGTATTTGATTCGTTTGATTCTCTGGTCTCTTCCGATCCTGGGTTCACGGACATGTACCATTGTATTGTCGCTTCCGGTCTTCCAGCCGATGTCTGGCACACATATGAGGCTGGTCTTTGTTCGATAACATTGGTAGGTGATTCGTGCGGTGTTGTCACATTAACAAATGTGATTGGAACTAAAACATAGTTCTTGTGGTGAATAACATTATTAAGAAACATGAAGACCGAATAAAGCTCATTGTAAAATCTGTGAATACAAACTACCGCGGTTAATTCGACAGTTGATGTCAATGAACATCTTCAATACATGTATTAACTTTTTTTTTCTAATTAAGGGCGCATTGCATATGCAGTTTTGCCAAATATGTCTCGATTTAAAGCCTCAGTTTAAACATACAGTACATGATGAATTAACATTTAAGAACTTAACAAAATTATGAAAATGAAACAATGTTGGTTTATGTAATACTGCTAAGTGCCACCATGTGCGTGCCAAAATGGAGTTATTTATCGAGTCTTGTTTCTGTGAGTCTGTGTAACATCCGTTTACCACTTCCCGTTATACCATAACTAGACGTGTACATCCATCCATATATGGTAATGTTTTAATTTACTATGCAGATTTGCGGAAGCATTTTTAATTGAGTATATGGACTCAAATTTCCAAAAATGTCGAGTCTCCCAATACGTCATTTCAGAATACACGTTTATAGCATACAACGGAAAACACGTTATGAAATGAATATCGTCAAAATATATCTTACCAGTAACATCAATAGTAATATTCTGACTATCTATGAAAGTACCATTAATTAAATTTGAACACATCCAGTTGTGTCCGTGTTGTAAGTTGGTTATGTTATGTATCGTCCATGTGCACGTATTTTTCGATGGACACGAAAAACTGTACTTTGGGTCCAACTCGCCACCAAGGACTTCGCACGTGCTAGTAAAATACTTCCCTGCAGAAACATATACAGCTTCCTGATTCTCTTTCCAATCACAAATTTTCACGTTGCCCTCGCTTGGATTAAAACAGCTTAGTTTAAGATCGCTGAATTCCAGAACTGTAGCTGACGGTGTTGATGAAATTACTGGAGGTAATATTTCACACGAAACATCTGTTTAAATATACATATCGATAACAAAAAACATTTACCTATATCACATACACACGAAATAAATGCTGAACAGGGAGATTCTGTGGAAGCAACAAAGACAAACAAGAGAATAAAGTAACAGACATGTATATATATATGTAAATTGTAACTTCCCTGTTATGAAATCGATGTTGTCTGATCTTGTAATTAAGCGAAGTAAAATGATGCCACATGTTTATTATGTTTACAATACAAGTGGGACCCTCTCACGAAACACCCCCAATAAAACTATTTCCGCACGCAATTTACTTCTTGAATACCGCAGGTATATATTAAGCATTCAACTGTGTACTTTAGCATGTTTAGTACTAATTTATTGTTTAAATGCACATAAATTAAATGTAGGACATTCAATTATGCAGGATGTCACGCTTTAAAAGAAATTGTTTGCTATTTTTTACTTCAATTAATATAAAGTTACCAAAGTCTGCCGACTTGTAAATGATGAAATATTAATGATTCAACAGTGTTAATAATATTGAAGAAAGCCACAACATCATTATATCACACTAATTGAATACTGATCATGGGTGAAACATCTGTATATTAAATGTTACATATGCAAGTGTATGGGTTTATGTTCATACCTGTGATGACAAATACAGCCAGGAAGCTCACTATGTTTTTATCCATTTCGCACAGCATATGTCATGTATCCTGTCATAATGCTATTTCTGAAATAAACAAATATGTTAATTGGCAATGTGGTCAATTTTGGGTAACAACTAAAGACAACATTGTGTAGATTTATGAAAGTTTAGAGCCGTTTAAACTTAGATTAGCGGAAGAATGCGCATGTCATTTAGATTATTAAAGCGACTCCTTTTAAGTAACGAAGAAGAACATAAAGTAGCAGATTCGGTTTTATTGTAATGTTAGATATAGCCCGTAGCACCGGTTTGCGAATATTCCACTATACAGTCATTACTAATGGGTTCGGTGATCCCAAAATATGCTCTAAGTAATAACCATAAAACAATAGTGGAAAGCAAATTCTCTGGAAACAAATATTTGAAGAAAGTAGCTTAGCTGAGTCTGTGTATGAATGGCAGCCATGTTAGATGCGACACCTTTCACGCTCTCTAGCACCAGTTTGAAATGTTTTTATTTTTAAGCCTCAACTTTTCAGCTCGATGATACTAAAGGACCAGTTAGTTATTTGAACATGACTGATTCGTAGCCTGGGGACACTGTTACGTCCGCTACTCTACAATCGGCACTGCTGTGGTTGTTTAGTATAATTCAGGACACATCCCAAATCAAATTTGATAATAGGATGTTATTAATTAAGTGGTTTCATATTGGCCCAGTGTTTGGTACAAGGAGTGTCATATTGGCCCAAGGCCGAAGGCCGCGGGCCAATATGACAGTACGAGGACCAATAACTCGCGGACAATATGAAAACACTTAATTAATGACAATTTTATTAATTAACAGTCACTACAGTATAATTTGTTTTTAATACATTATTTTGACATACTTTGCGTTTATTTATAGTAGCGTTAATTTCATTTATATGTCAAAAAGCGAGCGTGAATGACGTTACTGAACGTGAATGACGTCACTTAAATCTCGTATTGGCGAGTTTCTTCATATTGGCCTTGTTTTCATATTGGCCGACTTCCGGTTCATATTGGCCGAGTTTGCGTCGTATTGTGTGTAGAGTTTCTAGTAAAACAAGGCTAATATAGTTAAGTTAATTATTAATACATATAATACTATGATGTTATTAATTAAGTGATTTCATATTGGCCCAATTATTGGTCCAAAGGGCTGTCATATTTTTCTATCTTGTTTGTGTTTGTTGTTTCCAAAGGATCACCTTCTCAGTATTTATTGACATTCACACTACCAGTTGTTTAGTGCTGTGTGGCGGCCGTTAAAAGTCGCCCCGTTTACGGGTCCTTTGGGATCATCAATCACATTATGTGTTGCTTTAAGTAGAATATCGATTAAGCCGGTGTTAGGAGGCGTGAGAGGTGTTGCATCTTAAATTACCTCTCATGAACAGACTTAATAAAACCGAGTCTGCTATTTTTCTCTCTTGTTTGTGTTTGTTGTTTCCAAGGGATCACCTTTTTAGTACTTATTGATAAAAATCCATCTAAGAGATGTTTAAGTATACTTTTCAACACTAGTTCAACTAAAGCGCTTTATATGTTTATGTTATAACTGAGTATTTAATCAACACCTTTTGGCAACAACGTATTTTAACTTATTTTAATGTTGTGGTTCAAGTATCTTTCAACAACAAGCTGGTTAAGCGTAAATGGTTTATAATAAACATATTGTTCACTACAAGTGTATTTTAGCGTTTAGGTTTATAAAGTAAATCTCCTTATAACTCATGTAAACATTACATTCCTTTTCAAGTGCAATTTTAAAAGAGATATTGACAAAGATTTATTTTTAATAATACCTCAAATCGACATTTAATCGTGATTATAATGTCCTTGTGCATGAGTAGAGGTGATATTTATCATTTATGGTAAGGAAACCGGATAATAATATCAGTTTATTTGCATTTATATTGGGGTTGAGATAACCTCTGTTATAGACATGTTTTTATTTTATTTTACAGAATAATAAACAAACTACCTAGCATAGAGAAACCATTAATCTATTCTAATGCTTGCAGAGTCTCGGTGTACATCAATTTAGACAGCATAGAACGTATTCGTACAAACGGTTTTCAAATAGAACAAAAATCACGTATATGGTGTATGCAGACCTAGGTATACAGCTGTATAAACGCTTATGATACAAATCTGTTCGATGGATTGAATCAATTCTCAATAAATCAATATAATCACATTCGCAAATCAGTATGTCAACACAGGAATGCGATCTTAGCCCATTCGTCAACTATTGTACTGCACTATACTGCACTGCACTGCACTGCCCTACTGCAATCTGCACTGCACTGCAATTCACTCTGCACGGCAATCTGCGCTGCACTCGGCACTGTACTATATAATTGTTTTTTTCTAACATTCAAATTGCTCTTTTTTTTGGCTGTATTCAGTGCTTATATGTGCATGTATCATTGTCTCGTTTGTAATCCATGTTACATTTGGTGGTAAATAACACAAAATAAAACAAAACATTTTCTGTTCTGTTCGTTAAACTGTCACTGAAAAACACTTACTTGTGCCATTGGAAATAACTAACCTAGGTCATTGGGAACACCAATGTGTCACTGAAAAACACTTATTTGTGCCATTGAAAATAACTAATCTAGGTCATTGGGAACACCAACATGTGTCACAAGGAATCGCTTGTCTATGTCATTGGGAAGGCTAATCTAGGTAACTGGGAAACGCTTATATACACTTCTCATATGGGTCTTCGTAAATCCCTAATCTGGGTAGTTTCGGGAGTTTTTCTGTGTCCTAGGAAAGAGCTAAAATGGTCATTGGGAAACGCGTAATCAACCCGTCTCTTCCTCTACAAGAAACTTATTAAGATATATACTTCTCACATTACAACCCCAAAACGATACGGATCTATGCAGTAGTACTAAAGATAAACAATTTGAAGCAACATGATTTCAAGCGTTTACGAGTTATTTAGATATGCTTTTCCACAAGTGATGCAAGACACCATGCAAATAAAAAGTAATACTAAAAAAGACAAATATCGCCAGAATAAACTGTAAATTTAGAATGTTAGTTTTTATTCAAAATTTCGCATGAAATGAAAGGATCAATTAAATTCTTTACGAAAATGCTAAAACAAGAAATCTGTGTGAGTTTGTTAACAAACATTGCATTATGATTCGGGTAATATTCAATTTGTATGAACTTTGCATCCAGTCAAGAACAGATATATGGATATACGTTTTGTCTAAGATTACAACATAAAACACTCGTTTTAAGGAGAGTGTCGACAAACAGGTGTATAAATAGAACTTACCTGCCTAGACCTCTAGCAATGACGGGTGCCCGTCTGCTCGTAAGCGCGAGAAAAAAAAAATCAGTTTAACAATCTTCACATTGTAAACATCAGTTTAACAATCTTCACATTGTAAATATCAGTTTAACAATCTTCACATTGTAAACATCAGTTTAACAATCTTCACATTGTAAATATCAGTTTAAACAATCTTTACATTGCAAACAATACACTTCGCAAATCAAAATTCCAGATTAAAAAAGAAGTATATGGTACCTCCAGCAGATGAACCTACAATCATAGTTTACTTCCACCGCAAAAGTGCAATTTCTGAAAACTATGGATGTCTTAAATAATATTTAACTTCCTAGACGTGCGCACTATGTCTTGAAAGGAAATAACATACTGAGACATAATTACCTAGCTAGTTGTGTCAAACGCTTTGTTCGTCTATCAAGGATCTCATTCATTCGCCATAACATGAGCTCTTAGATTACAATTAAAGCGCAAGTAGCAGCTTTATTATTGGCGATGCGAATGCACCGTCAGTGGTATAATGGTGGTTTTCAATGGCATTCTAGGAATATGACAAACCTAACAGCACAACACTATACGAAGAAGTAGTCCCTCATGCATGCCTTTAATTTGATGCCCTAAATAAGAAACAATGTTCAGAATAAAGGCAATTTATTATTTATTTGGGTCATACATACCTATTTTATCAAAATTTCACTAAGTCAACTTTTTATCATCTGTTTAAAAGGTTATAACTCAGTTATAATCTTGCTACAAGCAGACAATAGAAACTGTATCATGCTACTAAAAATAGAACAGTCAGTGCTGCAGAAGGGCATAGTATATTATATAGAGTGGAGTCTTGGTGTGGAGTCTTGGAGTGGAGTGGAGTGAATAATTGGAGTGACCTTGGAGTCACATTTTGGAGTGACCTTGGAGTCAAATTTGGCGTGAATATTTTGGAGTCAATGTTTTAGTCTAAACTTGAAGTCTTAATTTCTCTAACAAATAATAACTTTTTAGAAACTAATTCATTTACATGGGTTACTTCATTTGCACATAAATTTATTTATTTATTAAATAATTCTTTAAAATGCATGTGTCTATTAAGCTACCCAATTTCAACAACTAATTCCAAAACTGCACATCTAATTTTAACTTGGGAACTGTTACTACATGTTCTAAAATAATCCATGTTTGTGGAACAGTTAGGCTGAGAGAGCTCTAAGTTCCCATAAACTTTAATGCTTTTTGTTTTCAGTCTCTGTGATATGACTGACATATTGGACATATTGGAACCCTGTATACCCCTGACCCTGGATGTCAGTGTCCTGACCTAAGATTAATTGTCACTCGGGACTAGTTTATGTCAGGCCAAAGGGTCATAATGTTTCAATACTGGGGTTAATGTTTGGGTATCCAAGTTCATTTGTGTTGTTTTTACATGGTCTGTCCCTCGCATTAAGGTTAGCACATGTCTCATGGGACAATACAGCTCTACTGAGTATGTTAGGAACTGTTAACCTTGTGAGGGTCATTCAAAAATACTAAATTGATAATTATCCAAAATAGTCACTCCAAATATGACTCCAAGGTCACTCCAAAATTTGACTCCCAGGTCACTCCAATTATTCACTCCCCTCCACTCCAAGACTCAACACCAAGACTCCACTCTGTATAATAAACTATGCCTCGCTGAAGAGCTTGCACAGAAACAAATATACGGAAGCTAATTCGGGCCATATGAGTTAGCTAAAATATGTTTAAATATGAAATTGGTAAATAATATCAATCATCTGAAACATCACTGAATGTAAAAAAACAAACCATGGAAGTTACATTTACAGCACTTCCATTTCCCATCCATTCCAACACTTACAAAAAGCACCGCCCATCAGTGCCTTCAGCACTTTGATTTTAATACTCGCGTCATCCCATTAGTTGTTCTGCATTACTTGCAGACATGCATATTCCTATTAATAATTAATCGAATAGTTCAAGACAAACCGATTTTGCATATGTTGATTATATTGAACCAATACTACATTTAAACATCCGAGAGAAAAACGAAGGAAACTTAAAAAACCCTTTACCTATGAGATTTAAACCAAACATATTCTGGATTAATAAATCAAGGTGTAATGTTAATGATCGATAAATACTTGAAGAGTGTCGTTTGTCCATTTAACTAAACAACTTCCCCACATCAACACACAAACAAAACATTCCCACAAAAATGCACGCACGAACGCACACACGCAGCACGCACACACATACACACACAACACAAACACACGCAACACACATACAAACAACACCTTATAATTTGATTGTCTGTATGGCAAGACATGCTATGCATCTAGTCTCATTACTACAGAGAGGGCTGGCGTGGCGCAGTCGGTAGCGTGGCGGATTTGTAACCGGAGGCCCCGGGTTCAATCCTCCGTGATGCCACTGAGTTTCGTCGGTGTGTTCTTAGCCTCGTCCGTCGGATGGGGACGTAAACCGGGCGGTCCCGTGTATCGGTCTATCCTCCGAGCACGTTAAAGAACCATAGGAATCTATTCGATAATAAGAGTAGGGCAGGTTCCCGGATTCCTATGTATCCTTCCCCTATCTCTGGGGCGGCTCTAAATAACCTATATGTGTTGTTGAGCCGGTAAACAACATTCAATTCATTACTACAGTGTTATTGAATATAAAAAGAAATGATTGGAGTTTCATATGTAAAGCCATATTGGGACAGCGACCTCTGAGAGAAATGAGATGAATGGATTACGTTTGTCATCAGACATGCCACCGTCAGAAGTGAACCAACGTAGTTCAGATTTCTGAAGCGCTAACGCGAAAGGCAGTGTCCGTCCCCTTAACTACATGTCACTGTTAGTTTAATTTATTTATTTTACATCGACTGTGACGAAAGAAAGCCCTCTGAACTTATTTTAATCATTTTCGATGTCTTCCAGTGTAGAACCAGTACTAAGTAAATGCAGATAACGTGTCTTGCTCAGGGACGCAACACATATGGACATGGCGATGAACGAACCCGCAACTTTTCGATCATGGGTCCAACGCGCTACCACTAGACCACAGCGCTCCAAACTGTCACTGTTGACTAGAATAAACGCTTGATGTATTGTGATACATTTCGTTTTCAGTTCTGTTTACTACTAATATTAATATTGGATCGTTGTACGTGCTGCACATATATTCGAATGCATATATACGTTTATCGAACTGCAAATAAATAATCTTTGAAATAAATATCAAGATTTATTGCGCTACTTTTATGACATTCAAGTGCGGATAAGCCGTCCTTGAAATTTTAGTTAAGGCTATAGTTGGGCATGTATGAGGTGTGCATTGTTAGAAGGAAGTTATATTTATTGGATCAATACTTTCAAATGTGTGTGAGAACATAGTGATATATGCGACCTTGATTCATGTGCCATGTATATATCAAATACACGAAAATAAACACTGATTTGTGTTTCTTTCATATCCAAATGACACATATAAAATCATTAAACCCCGAAGTTTAGACAATACGTCTGAATTAGTATTTAGTAACACACACATGTTGAGATGTGAGTAAGCATTTCAGATGTACTTGAAAGTGAAGTAATGACAAAACAATCTTTCATAACAATATTCTATTCTTATTTAAAAAAACAACAGAAAAATAGTCAACCATATATAACCACACAAACAGTAGGTATAAGGTCGTATACATCATATATACTGAACAAAAAAAGAAACTTCCGCATTTTAAGCTGTGATTTGCATAGGGTTGACTTTGTTACACTTTGTACACCAATCTAGATATAATTTCATCATTTTATACTTATCACTCAATCATTCTGATCAATATTAATAATCATCAAAAACCAGAGTTAATGTGTTCCTGCTAAAACATGTTTTATTCAAATTGCGAAATCACTATATTTGTATTATAAAGGGAGATAATCTGAAAATATTCATTTTTGAAAGCTGTATGGCGCAAAAGTGAGTGAACAGGTCAGCTTACTTTCTCTGTCTTTTTGATGCTGGGGGTTATCTTCTGTCTATTTCAATAGAACAAAATTGTGTTAAATCAAAGTTTAAACCACAAGACCCGGAAATGCTGTTTAACCCAAAACAAGGGGAATAACTGTGCGTACAAGTTTGATTCAAGGAAAATTGATTACATGACAGTGCTGGTCTTTTAACAAAGGTATTAACATATAAGACCAAACAAAATATATTTTCATTGTGTCTACATGTATGGGTAAAGTTGCGGAAGTTTCTGTTTTTGTTGAGTATAGCATTCCGAGAACACAGTCAAGCTAAGCACGCACTCAAAACAATTACAAGGATAAACAGAAGCAAAGTATGAGACATAACAAACATAAACGGGTTGACAACAGGGGTACCGCCTTGGAACGGTCAGCGTCAAAAAGGCCACTGGGGGTTGAAACATGAGACAAGCACAGCACGCAAACGCAATGGCACCGTAGATTCGCACTGTAACACGAAGACAGATAAAAATTACTATACAATGAAAATGACAATACACAACACAAAGAATGGTGAAGACAGGGGTACGGCATTGGAACGGTCAGCACCAAACAGGCAACACTTGTGTTGTGTATTGTCATTTTCATTGTATAGTTATTTTATCTGTCTTTGTGTTATAGGATGATAAAACAATTTATCCATTAACAATTTCAACTTTTAAAGTGTTTTCGTTTTGAAATTATTACCGCAAATAGGTCACGTCAAGTATGGTACAAAAAACAAAGATGGCGGTTAACCGGTATATAGGTATAAATCACCCGACATATTTTTATATTAGCACCGGATGTTGGTCATATTTGGGAGCTTGTGACCTGATTTATTACGAAGCAAGATGGCCAAGCTTAAAACTAGTAGACGACACCAAAAAAAAGCAATTTGATCAGTTTTGAGACAAGCATGCTATTTATTTCTGAAAAAGAGAAAAAAATGAGAAAAAAAGGATGTATTTGTTTAGTTTCTGTTATAATGCGAAATATTTCATGATTTTTATTTTTTCCTTTATTGACATGTAGCGGCAATCTAGGTCAACACATTTGCATAAAAATGAACATACATTGCATCATGGAAATTATTACAAAATACCCCGGTAACAAGCGACCACCGGCAAACACGTGCATAACATAATTAGTAACACCATATAAACTGCGTGTGTTTACCTGTACAGGGGTCGCATTACCACCACCGGTATCGGCATGTTGACTCAGTTTTTACATTTTCCAAAATCCAAACTATATTACTCTATATTCCAACTTGACACTCAGTAAAAAGTATCCCCGTAATACAATCAATATTTCACAGACATTGTTTCACATTCATAGTTCCAGCTTTATCCTTAGGGGTGTCGTTTATTTTGCTTCCATTTGAATCTTTAGTTGACTGCTTTCTGTGAATGCTACATACTTTTGTAGCGTGTTTGTCTTTGAAATGCGATTTAAGAGTTACTTTATATCTTATATATAACGACTTACGTTTTATATGATAATTATATGTGGCTCCTTTTATTTCAGAAGTAGAAATCATATGAGAATCATATGATTCTTCTACGAGAATATACATAATTATTATTTGGCATACTTACCTATGTAAAGTTTGACAATTACCGAAATCTTAATCAATAAATATGCAATTGTTAATCATTTCGCAAATCAAACATTACACATTATATATAGACATTTAATGGTGGAGATAATAAATTGTAATTTTGCGACTTGATATTAAGAAATGATAACCTCAGTCAACAGCATTTAATATACGCACATAGAATAGAAAAATAACTTTTGTAATAACCTGTCTGAGATAAACAATGAAGACAAATCGATGTATGGCGATTAACCCCTTCGATATACGTGCAGTACACTCAAAAGATTGCATATTAAAGTAACATATATCTTTTTTTTTAAAAATATATATGTTAAAAGAAGAATACGAATAATAATCTGTTCTCTCCTCTCGCCGCTGCGGGTACGAATCCCACTGAGAGCTCGACTTGTCATGTGAGAAAGCGTTGATTCTTACGGATGGTGGGAGGTATACAGTATGCCTCTAACATAAAATATCGACCGTCATATAGCCTTGCGTGTGCTAAGGTTGACGTTAAACACCATTCAAACAAACACACGTTGTTGCTGTTAACGACGGCTGTTTCAAAACGTTTAAAAGGAGTAACGGTAATTTGCTAGATTTGTAATCCTGTGCATAAAGCTATCATACCTTTTTATTTAATTGCAGTACGTGATCCGTCTTACCCCACACTTTGTCCTGATCCTTTGTTTCGTGTGCAGATAGAATTCCTAATATATACTATCCATAAAATATATATATCTGAACAACATAGAAGTCTAAATACCGTTACATTTGGTATTTCGCCAAATTGTGTACGTTGCGATTACTTCTGTTTTCAAAGAAATTACAAACCAGGAAGGATAATTCACAATTAACTAGAACATAACATGTATTGCAAGGAAAACGAAAATGGAAAATATTTAAATAATTGAAGAAAACATATTTAGTGAAATATTATGGAAATATAGATATTATAAAAGGCATCAAAAACGTCATAACAATCGTGAGTATAATGAACTAAAGACAAAAATGACAAACAAATATAAGTTGTTTACTTTTTTTTTTAAGTTCTTTTTGAGAATTCAGGTGGGTCAATGTAATATTTTTCCTGATAGCTCTTCTTGTTCTAGTTTTTGTTCTTCTTCTTCTTTTGCCAATTAAAGCAATGATTCGTCAAAGGGAGTACATCAGGCTTTTCATGGGGGTCTAGGTGTCCGACTTAAAATTGACAAATATTAATATTTTCTGTTTTACATGGCCAAAACATGATGAATGAGCCTAAAAATTATCCCTTATTTGCAAAGAAATTCATTCTGCACAGTAATACATGCTATCCTAGGTGACGCACCAGGGTTAATTTCAGCATTTTACGTCCGTTTCCGTCCTGTCTATATGGTGTTTTCAAAGTTTAGACATTAACAAAATGGTTCTAACATCATATTTTGATTAATATAAGTGTTTTATCATCAACGGGAACAATTTTATAATTTAACTTGTTTCTAGAAAAATCCTGATTTACCCCCTTTAAAGAATGTAATTGTCCTGTGTAAAACCTAGCGCTAAGCAGGTAAAACCAGTCGGCTTCCATCATCGCTATTCGCTATGTACAATACAATCTTGAAATTGTCGTTTGTGATCGCAAATAACTGTCAGGATTTTGATGATAATTACTGAACAATAATATAAATCTGTAACAAGCAAGGTTTTACGCAAGCGTAAACTAGCTGCCGAGAGAAAATATCTGGGTTGACATTTGGTAACAAAGTTTAACATAATAACCGATCAAGACACGGGTGTTTAAACAATAGTGAAAACAATAAAGTTGTCAGGAAGACGTAAACACGCCACGACCGTTTTTTCTTACCAGACACTTTCTTTCCAATGTTTACCATCAGTTCTTCCTTGAAATGCGTTATATATTGATAACATATTCACCTTTGTAGCGCAAAGTGCTAGAAGTACACATCAGCACATAAATACAAGTGTTCACATGTAAGGGATTCGTGTGCGTTAGCGTGTGCATTACACCACAGATAAACGTTTCACTGCTACCATGTGTAGTTATACGATTGAGTTATCAAAGTGAAAATCTCAAAGAAACTGTTCATTGCTACCATACCATGTGCAAATGTGCAATTATGAAAACCATCGCTGCAGCATTATCTTGTTTCGGCATTTGTAACCGTGCGGACATCATTATTGACAAATCAGTGTTGCTAAAGCCAATACGGCGGCTGACCCGAGCCTTCTCTGACTTTTTTTCTTTATTTCACCTAGGCAAACAGCAATGGAATCAACATAGTCAATGCATGATAATAATGTCATTATGGCGGAATGGCAATTTAATCACAATTCAATGTAAATAGTACCAAGGTAAGGAAAAAAGAGTCTCTAAGTAGACTCTGCACAAACTCTAGACAGTCAACATAATATATTGTCTATATCTAATACGTGATTAGGTGGGAAGGAGATATTGTGTTTATTTATACATATCAATGTATTCTATAAAAACAAACAAAAAACAAAACAAAAACAAATCCAAACAAAAAACATACGTTTTGATGTTCTTTTCTCCGTCATTTCAATACCATACACATTTATAAAATGTAATGCAAATTTAATTATGTACACTATTGGTGGATACTATATGGATACTATATTAAGTTTTGTGTTTTGTATTTTTTTCTTAAACTAAAAAGAAATGTTTTATATGTTCATCAAGATTCAATATTCAAGATTGACTCCAAAGTATGGACAAAGAAAGATAATAATTCACAGACGATCTTATCTCTTAGTATCTTTACAAGATTGTAGTATGTCAATAAACAAAGAAAACATGATGCGCGTGATATTCGAGCGTATTGCATTTTATACGGTAGCCGCTTTATTATATCAGTCATGTGTAATCACTTTCACTTGTGGACATAAATGACGTAATGCATTGATAGTCCACGCATCCATTTCATTTGTCAACGGTTGAATACTGATTAGGCCTTTCTGAGGCTACTTGTAGTGTTTGCATACTGAATACTTGTTTGCACATCACTTGAATACCACAACAAATGTTTTTTGCAGGTCATTACGCAGTATTATAGCACAGTAACATAAGTCTAGCAAAGTTGGAATAGGTATGTATACTAAGTGGTTTGAATATTGTTTCTATTTTGTTTAAGGCAAGCTGATCGAATATCTAATATTTGTTTTTGTAATATGGATATTAGAATGACGTTGAATAAATATGTGTCTTACACTTGTTATTGATATAGGTTATATAAAAGCTTTTATTGTCGAAATGAACTTTATACTTAATGTAATAAATGTTGCACCGCTTATCAGCGTTATTTATAGGTTATACGCATTATTACAGACGATATTTATCAATCTCCACGCAGAGTTATCGTTCCTGGCACTCACATATATCTCTGCTAACTACTAAATTACAAGATTTTGGTAAAACCTGTTAAATTGGAATATGTTTGCCTGAAACTTATTTATTTCTTGTGTAAATATAATTTTCAGAATATCTGCAAATTAGATGTTGCAAGATTTGAAATAATGCATGAAAACAATTTAGTTTTAATCTGGATTATTTTTCTACAAAAATAATACGTACTTAGGTCTCCTCAATCGAAACGCATATGTAAACATTTCAAACCGAAGCTCGATAGCAGAAAATTACTAAAAAATATTAACTCATAGAAATAAAATTTGAAATTATTTAATATAGGTCTATAGTTTATCTTTGCAGACCACGCAAAAGGATTTATTATAAACATAGTCATAACTTTTTTGAATAATCACGTAACCTAACCGTTCGCCCTACTTCCTTTGACGTTGACAGAGTCAAATGAGGAACGAGTGTACTCTGGGTAGAGCTTGGATATTTATATATGCGTTTGTTCAAGTTTTTTTAAAAGTAGTGTATATACGAAACGAAAACGTTAATGCGTCTTTATTGTTGAACTTTGTTGAATGCATCTTATTTGGGTTGCATCACTGCCAAAAAGGAAAAGGAATTATTATTATTTATTTGTGTAGCTTCCATTTCCATGCATTGTTAAAGACTATTTATGATTTTTGGCGTTGGTTCTGCTGTTTACATTCTGAACCTTTGAACTATACGTAACACAATTATTACTACAAATTATGAGTGTTATTACTTATTTGTCGTTTTGGATCATCAAACCCAAACTTTGTGGTTTTAAAGTAAAATACGCTTAAGACGGTGCAAGGGGCGTGAGAGGTGTAACAGTTGCACATTATATTACCTCTCATGAACTCAATGAAACCGAGTCTGCTACTTTTTCTCCCTGGCTTGTGCGTGTGGTTTCCAAGGGAACACAATTTTCAATATTTATTTAAAATGGAATACCGCTTTGTGGCTTTAAGGAGGTTGGCTGGGAAAGGACGTAGTGATGAGATTTTTTTTAAATTCATATTTAAAGCTTCTTTGGTATAATTTAGATTCAAAATTATCAAAGAAAGCCTAGGTCACCACGCTTTTTTCCCCACTAGACGTCATTGAAGAATGCACATATTTCTAACTGCAAAATTTCACTAAAAAGAGGAAAAATATTGTCATTGAACATTTTCACAATTGTTTTCATAACATTACGTTTATTGAAAAACAACAACTAATTTTCGATTGCATATGTACATATCTTTCAAATCATACAAAAGCAATTGTAATCCTAGTTCGTCTTTTTACTTTAAAAAGCAAACATATATGGACCGTACCTCACCCACTTTTGTTTTTACCGAAAAATTAATTCAAGATAAAAAAATATGTTCTAAATATCAACTTTTTTTAAAACTTGTATATGTCAAGGTCCTATGACATTTCTTTCAAAACAAATAAAAAAATATATAGGTCACCAGGCTTCTAATGATTTTTATTAAAAATTCTTTAAATTACACCCATTTTGGAGTTATTTTGACATTTTCAATGTAAAAAACTGTACACACAATATTGACATGGAGATCGAAAATAAAATTAGCTCAGTATCCACTTTTATATATGTATTCCACTACTGAAAAACAAAAATCTGATTTATTCTATAGCAAAAGGATAAATTCTACTCAGAGCTACCCATACCCCCTATTTTGTTGACAACAAAAAATGATCACAAATGACGGAAAAAATATGAAGAAAAAAAAAATGCTTAAAATTTGGTGTGTTACCATCTTAAATCCTACATTATATCCATATCTACTAGAATGGAAAAATTGAAACAATTCTGTTGTCAAATAAAACTATGATTTAAAAGATAAAATGTTTAGACTTGAAGATGTCAAAACTTGCTCAGCCAACATCCTTAAAGTAGAACATCGTTTAAGCCTGTTCTATAGGGACATAAGAGGTGTTGCAATTTTTTGCCTCTCATGAACGGACTCAATAAAACGGGGTCTGTTGTTTTTCTCTCTTATTTGTGTTTGTTTGCTCCTAGGTCTCTTTTTCATTATTTAAACATTTACTTTGTCCTAACTGTTGTATTTTGTTAATGCATACAACACATTTTTTTTATATAGTCAACTTTGAAAACATTATTGTACAATGGCAGGGGCTATTTTCGTCAACATTTTAAGTTCGACATCTCAAGTGTTCTAGTCAGCTAAACCTTATTTAAACTCATATATCAACATGTTATTAATTATTTCAATTTACTAGTTCGCATAAATTGTTATATATTCTCCTCAAAATAATTTATTTGGGTCATTTTTTAAGTTCTGTATTTGAACAATTTACTGTCTTTTTTTTTGATTTCTAAGTTTAGTTGTATTATATTACAATTGTTTCATTGCACACTTGTATTAACGTTTTATATGAATATGAAATCCATAATATTAAATATTAAATAATGATTACTGTTCTATTGTGTGGTCCTTACATTATTTTGAGGAGTATATGTGACTACTGTTCATCAATTGTGTATATACTGTATCACTTTAAATTAATAGTATTTTCTGTTGACTTAAATTAATTGGGGATTTTCGGACCACTTTGCAAAATGAATCAAGAAGTTCTTCAGAAAAGGATACGACCCTTTAGTATCGTGCTTGGTGATTGACCCTATACGTGTATCGTTTACTAATTTCACTGGATGTGTAATTTATTGTTAAATGTTTCCTATAGATGCGATGTAACTTTATTTACACTACCTTGTCAATTTGGGTACTGAAGAGAGGATAATAGCGAGTTTGTGTACACATAAAATCGATTTAAGGTAACCAGTTGGCCATTTTTCCTATTGACCGTTCCAAGTCGATAACCCTGTCTTCCCCACTCTTTGTGTTATGTATTGTCCTTTTCATTGTGCATTTAGTTAGGTCTTTGTTTGGGGTGCACTGCGGATCTACGGTGTCATTGCAGATGGGATGCACTGTTATTTACACTGTTTGGTCAATGTGGGCGCTGAAGACAGTATAATAGCGACGTTGTGTACACATCAAATCGAATTAAGCTAACCAGTTTGTCATTTCGCCAACTGACCGTTCGACGTCAATTTCTTTACTACTCTTTGTGATGCGTGTTATTGTATATTTATTTTGCTCTTTGTTTGTGTTGCAGTGTGGACCTAGGTGCTATTTTGTTTATGCACTGTGATTTTTGTAGGACCATTTTTCTCATGTTTGTTTAACTGTAAATCATGTGATCGATAATTTTATTTCGCCATGGATAGCATGGATGGCGCGGTGGATATGGAATTCGGAGATCTCGATTTCGCGTCTCACCGAGGTCCCTGTTTTTCCCCGGTGGGCAAGAAATTGAGACGTAAACCGGTCGGTCTTTGGTATCGGATTATTTCCTCCGTTTATGTTAAAGAACAATATAATATATATTCGTTTGTTAAGCAAGCACCATCGTAACGAATTGTATGTCACTTTCTTTTTAACATTTTAGTCCGTTATTTTCAGATTCTGGATTAGCATAATATACAGTTCCCGCATTTCAATTAAACATGGTAAGGCGGACGATCCCAAGTGGAGCATTTTACAGAATATGAAAGTTGGGAGAAATGGGAATTCCCGTCTTTTTTAGTCATTGTTTATTAAAATTCAATTAGTGATTTTTAGTGAGATTTTTCGTATGTCGATACTCATTTGGGAGGGAAACTTTTATCATTGCTTTGTTCGTTAGTTGGTACCACCTTCAATATTCCTTACAAACACGTTTGTTTTAATATATGTTTTAATATATGCAATATATGTTGGTACTCTATCCAATGTTGGAGACTATTTATGATAAAATACCGTAAACTATATATTTTTTTCCAGCTACTGCTTCCATGGAGAAAATGAGACATTGCATTACGTATTTGGTTACATTTGGTTTCATTAATTTAGTGTGTGGTAAGTATACTTATATATTATCCAGTACAAACAATAATTAATAATGAACTGATAAGTCATGCTTGTCAATTAAACAGCATTTCCATACATTTTAATTGATCCTATGTAACTGACAGTTATGGTGTTACGTAATTAAGAAATGCTATAATAGTTAATTAATAGACTTACTGCAGCTTATCAATTGAACTGAATATAGGCAGTTCCCGAATTAACCGGCAAACCGATAATATTGAATTAGAAGAAAAAAGTAAAGTATCGGATACCACAAACATAAAAGGGTTGACAATATGGGTACTTAGGGGTTTAAACCAGGTTACATAATGAAATATGATCAAACCTCACTATTACTCTATTGTCATCCTAATAAAATGGTGTAAATAATGAAATCCTCTAACAAACAAGGCAGCATTTTTAGGCAATATAAATATAACATAAAGATGATCATGTATATATGAATATATGAACCAGCATAAAAAAGCCACACAGCAAGTACCCAATGACTTGGCAGAAACCAGAGCAACAAGAGAATAAACAATGAAGGACACGAAAAGACAAGATTGAAGACGAATATCAATCGGATTATTTCAAACAGTTTAATTCTATTGAGAAGTAATTTAAATGGTGAAGTAGGTTTAGACATTTATAAGGCTGAATAATGAATTTATCGTTACACAGTTGAATAACTATATTGAAAAGATTTTTTCAACTCACATGATCCAGAGTCTCATTTGAGCTTTTGATACTGAGTTTTATCTGTCGTCAGTCAGTCGTTGTTCTTCCAATCTTGTACTCATTAGATCAATCCGTATATCTAGATGGCATCCGTTACTAATATTAAAACATTAAAACAATCTACACAATAATCACTTCATATGTGACTTAGATTTCCCATAAATTTATATCAAGTTTATACAACAAACGTCACCTGTGTTAATGTTTCCACTGCATAATTTTATTTTCAGGAGTAAAGATTGACTTCAACATTCAGTCGAAACAAGCGAATACTCTAATTGAAAACGATAAAAATGTAAAGCTGACATGTGTGTTGCCTAACCTTTTAGCCTCTGTATACTGGTATATAAATAGACAATCAAAATCATTTTGTTTGGAAAACGACGATAAGTGCTTTCCAGATAGAAGTGATTCTGGATTATACGAGTATTCTTCGAATCGGAGTCGAAAAGAATATTACTTGACAATACCAACTGTGCCTTTTGATCCAGCTCGCTACAATTCAACGGAATTCAAATGCATGCAGAATGTGGCTAGCGACGCTGTAAATCTTACAATAGCAAGTAAGCATTTTCTTCATGACGACTATGCCGTGTGTGGTTTGTTTGACGCATATACATACTTTTGGTTAGATTAATTTGGATAAAACGTATAAAAATATTTTTTAACATTATTGTTCATATAAATAAATACTTCAAGTTGGCAAACAGTGCATACGAAATGTACGGCGTATTCGAGCATGTGTATTATGCAATTGTTAAATGACATAGAAGATACAAATGCAACAACAAATATACGAGAGACAGATCAGAATACAGTATAAGAAATTTGTTATAGCTTTGGTAAACTTTTGCGTATTAGCTCCAGTTCTACGTCATGATTTGTCCAAGAGTAATAAATGAGGACTTTATAAAATATATTCAAGGGCCATAACTT
Source organism: Cyrtodaria siliqua (assembly GCA_037043455.1). Taxonomy (NCBI): domain Eukaryota; kingdom Metazoa; phylum Mollusca; class Bivalvia; order Adapedonta; family Hiatellidae; genus Cyrtodaria; species Cyrtodaria siliqua. The sequence continues at coordinate 18,078 of JAWPHD010014790.1, read as the reverse complement.
TGTTGTTTTTAATCCAAAATATGAGGTCTTAGAATTTCTTCGAGTTTTCATTGGTATTAGGACTTGTATGAAGGTTGTTAAATATCTGATGATAAACGAGTGTTCAGCCAACATGTAGCATTGTCAGTAAATGAAGGGCCCCAACTTTGTTGTTTGTAAACCGAAATTACTACTTTCAGAACTTGTCCGAGCTTTCATGGACACATTGACCAATATTGGGTAAACAAAGAGATGCTAAAGACGCCACAACAAAATATGTAACGGACAACGGACAACGGACAAAAGACCATGACATGAACCCTACTGGCCAGTAGAGTAAAAACAAATAGAGCTAGTCTACACTAAGTCCAACTGACGTAAACCGACAACCAAACGTATAAATAACATGTAAAACGATACACTAGAACAAAGAAATACAATTTGAGAGGGGTCACATTTCTACGAGGGGTCGATATTGTCCGTGAACCGGATTCGTAGTAGTATTAGTCAACTTGAAGGGGATCAGTTTTTCGCAGAAAAATGACCTGGGTTTAGGTGGTCAGTTTTCCCCGTTATACCAGCAGTTCGGTTAATCTTTTTTTATAAGTTGATTTAAGCAAACGTTTGAAATTTGTTTTTATTTTAGAAGTTGAAGACAGTAATCCTGTTATGACATATGACAGCATAACCCGAGTGGTAACAGCAGTAACAGATTGTGTCTATCCTACAACTGGTATCAAAATGAAATGGTTTTATTGTCAGGTAACAACACATGAATTTGACATTTTATTTGTTCACTACATTAAAATACTGCTGTAATGCTTAAACATATCCTTGCAATGAATTACGATAATGAGTTTACAGTTCATTATTTCATGAAATGTCCATCATAACCGTCGAAAACCACTATGCATAATATACTGTTTGCCGCCTTGGAATGGTCAGAACCAGATCCATATTGAACCCTCAAGTTGACACTTATGCTTTTGTTAGTGCAATTAAGCTTTTGCTTAGCAATGTCCAAATGGTGCAGTCACATGGGATTATAACTTACCATTTATACATTGTTTGAAAACATGTATTACACGTCGATCAGTAGATAGCTATTCTCTGATGAATTGATTGTTAATGTATTAGGCAAAATGTCGATATTGTTTTAAATGTGTAATCTATGTACTAGGGCTGGAGTATTGATTAAGCAGTTTTTGTTCATTTAAAACCTTCAAAAACTTCTGTTAGTTTCCAGGGATTTGCCATTTCTATGAGAAAACACCGTGCCGTGCGTCCCAACATGGGCTTAGAAACCATAGATATGTCATAATATTTAAAGTCGTAAGGAGTGTATTGCTTAAGGGTATATGCCAAATGTTAATGTGTGTAAGTGTTTGTGTATTTGTGTATGTGTGTGGTAGTAGGGGATATACAGATTTGCATGCGAGCGCATTTTGATGGACATGCAATTTAAAGGTGGTTTTAGGTTCCTTCACCACCTTCCTACAATGGGCATACGTGTTTGTGTTTTATAGTACACCTTATTGCATGTGAGGAAATCGGCTTAATCTCATCCGAGCGAATGGTCAGGTGCACAGGGGGTCGGCACGGTGTTGGGATGGTGTTTAAATGGTTTGGTATAGAGTCCTAAAACCCCAAATATCGAAAACCCATATTACTAAGTATACATATTAACAAGGGGTCCGGCTCCTAAAATGCCATTCTGTGCAGAGAACATGTATACCTGGCCAGAAAATAAAGGATTAACATGATAATCCATTCACATAGGGCTCTTTTTCAAGCTATAAAACGTGTGTATCTAAAACTCATATTCATTTATTCATAACATGTACCACCTTTTGACACCAGACAACCGAAACGACTAATTTACACCAAAATATCTAAGTAGGAAGAGATCGCGTAACACCACGCCACCTCACTAAAACGAGCTTCCCGAGAAGGCAGCATGCAAAAACGCTTCAGCCGATTGAAAACAAACATGAAATGTTTCACAAACCTTTGTGCTTCAACTCGTGAAAGTCATTTTTTTATTTTACCGAACGAAATGAAATCCCAAGGCCACTGCCATATTGTTGTTGTTGTTATTTAGACTAGATCATCTAGATCATCTAGACGTTTATTAATTTTCTTCACAAATGAACAAACGTCTAGATGATATAGTATAGAAAACAACAACAACAGCAATATGGAAGTCACCGTAGAAATTCGTTTGTGACAATCAAAAAATGTCTCGCTATAGAGCAGTTGGACTTTCACGAGTTGAAGCACAAAGGTTTGTGAAACATTTTATGTTTGTTTTCAATCGGCTGAAGCGTTTTTGCATGCTGCCTTCTCGGGAAGCTCGTTTTAGTGAGGTGGCGTGGTGTTACGCGATCTCTTCCTACTTAGATATTTTGGTGTAAATTAGTCGTTTCGGTTGTCTGGTGTCAAAAGGTGGTACATGTTATGAATAAATGAATATGATTTTTAGATACACACGTTTTATAGCTTGAAATAGAGCCCTATGTGAATGGATTATCATGTTAATCCTTTATTTTCTGGCCAGTTATACATGTTCTCTGCACAGAATGGCATTTTGGGAGCCGGACCCCTTGTTAATATGTATACTTAGTAATATGGGTTTTCGATATTTGGGGTTTTAGGACTCTATACCAAACCATTTAAACACCATCCCAACACCGTGCCGACCCCCTGTGGTCAGGTGGGTAGATATTTAAAGTAGTTTGCAATCATATCCAAACACGGGACAGGTTGTGGTTGATCGTAGAGTCCGGCATGGCTCGAAGATTGATGATCTTGGAGGTCGTGGGATCAACCTTATCCCAGAACATGTGGATACACTTTCAAAATACTTTAAGCAATTCTATACTGAACATTTCATCCGATGAGACTCGAGTTTCCACATACAATTAGATGCACATCGAACACTTTTGACACGCGTTAGGCACGCGATAGATGTGTTTTGGTAAGGTGTATGAAGCTATGACCTCAAACATGCATATATGACCGCCATATTTTGGTGTAAATATCAATCACACAAATAAGCCTACCTAGCTAGTGATACATGTACACGCATCATCATAGATCATTTATATACCGACGATCAAGCACACAACGTTTAGGCTATTTCAATGTGTTTAACACAGTACTGAATTGTATTAATTAGCTTAATTAACAATATTTGCTGTGTTTTACTAGAAACTATGCACTTATTACGACGAAAACTCGACCAATACGAACCGGAAGTCGGCCAATATATAAAACAAGTCAATATAAAGAACTCGTAAATAGGAGCTTTAAGTGAAGTCATTATCGCTATAAATGAAATTAACGCTACTTAAACAAATGCAAATCATGTCAAAATAAATTATTATAATGTAGAGGAAGATAATTTAAAAAAATTGTTTTCGTATTGTCCAGGTTATTGGTCCTCAGATTGTCATATTGGCTTTCGGCCTTAAACCAATACGACAATTGGACCAATACATGGGCTATATGAAAACACTTAATAAATAACATCATGTTATTCGAAGACAAACCAACAGACCAATACTAATAGCCAAGGTTAGATAAGACCAATTGAATATAAAAAGTCTATATTAAAATATCTATTAACGAATAACGAGTTCGGTTAAATTGTTAATTTCAAAAAAGGAAAACGACTGTATGCTACCTTATCTTTGGTACTGTTAATGACGAATAACGACTTTATACATTACCTAACATTTGGATGAGGTGAAAATGGTTATAAGTCAACATGCTATGGGACATAGTTTACAGTGATCTATTGTGTAAACTTCTCTTTAATGAAATCGAAAATGAAAAAACTGTTGAAAACTTATATATATCTTTACATTTGGGAATCGCGGTTGTGGCTTAGTGGTAGAATCCACAGACGTCGCAGGTGGTGTCCCAGGCAGGGTCACACCATATACATCATATAATAGCTTCCATGCTTGACGTTCAGCATATGTCAGGATAATATGACTTGGTGGGGTATCATGTCATATGGCAATGGCATGGGGTTACAGTGTGGCATGACTATAAAGTTGAGCATTGAGCTGATTGCTACGAGTGGACATCGTAGTGATATCACTGAACTAGTGTTAAAAGCAACTTTTAACACCATACACACATACATTCATACATCAAGGCATACACAGATAATTCATTTATTCAATATTCCAATCGGCTAAAAAGTCCGTGAGGATACATATATGAACATACAAGCAATCGCACAGTTTAGAAACTGAAATGATAGCAATTGCAATTATAATAATTATACATACAAATATAAAAACCGAAAAGAAAAGTAGCATTCAAAGACGACAGTCAACTACAAACACACAGAGAAACAGTTTTAAAGACGAATAAAAGGCAAGATAAGACATCACAAACACGAAAGGGTTGACAATAGGGCTACCGCCTTGGATTGGTCAGTGGCAAAAAAGACCACTTGCGCTTTAAACAAGATTTTAGTGTGCACCAAACCTCACTCTTACCTTATTCCCATCCCAAATAAACGGGACAGTGTAAATAAAGATATCCCCGCCAGGTTATAATCTCTAACAAACAAGGCAGCATTAATAGGCAATATAAGGAAAACATAAAAAAGATGATGTATATATAATAGAAAAAAGCCTAGAAAGCCAGAGCAACATGAGAGCAGACCGTTAAGGGTACGACAATACAAGATTAAAGACACACATAAAACGCTACCGTCATATAAGGATTTAGGTAGACGTCATCATAGGGTCCACAATCTCTCCGGTCATCGCACAATCAAAGAGGAAAGCATAGTGGATAACTGTAAATGGTCAACTACTAACCATGCAGCGCGTTGCAAATTGATATGGTCCTAACTTCTTTTGATAAACGTTTTTAACATGTTTAATAAAGATTGTATTAAACTGATTATGACCAAGGATCTTACGAAGTTTGTAAATCACATCAGCATAGAAGTCACGCTGTGATAGTCCTTGTCGCAGAAGAGTACATCAACTCCTGTAAAAACTAAATGGAAACAATTAAATGAGAAAAAAAACACACAAAAAAACAAACAAACAAACAAGTGTCATAAGACATATGCATTTGCTTTAATTATACAATTAATATATGTATTGTGATATAAGATTCCTCCACCCCGGCGTATAGAGCATCAATAAATGTGCGAACTTACAGTTTAAACTGGTTAAGCTAATATAAAGATTATGCCGACTAAAACAGGTGTTTGTGTGGATTATATGCCCCTGAGTCATTCAGAATGAATATCGAAAAACTAAGTAATATATTTTAAATGTTTAGCCACAGTTGAATTTCAAAGCAATATTTTTTCTGCAGGATTCTGTTGAAACGCCATTACCCGATTCATTTGTAGTAACTACTAACACTGATGGCACGGGTTGTTCAGGTAAAGGAGATGCAAAGTTATATGCTTACCTTAAATACAATGAGGTGGTAGGAGGGCAGCGAGTTGAATTGAAAATTGTCGTTTCAAACCCTGCTGGAAGACTAAAAACACCGGATACGTACTATAGATTAACAGGAACTACGTTCATGTTAGGGGGTAAGCAATTGTAGCTCAATGGGTTGTATCTCTCATCCATAATTTTATATAAATTATAATTTCCAAAACTAATTAATAGTTGAAAAATACATTTCACATTTGTGTTGACACGTGTTATAACATCTAGCAAATTTGAAGCGTCAAGTCACTCTTTAGTATTTTCGGTTGGATAGAAATAAATAATTTTCGGTACGCTTCAAACATGACTGATATAGTTAAAACAATTTTAAAGTAAAGGATTGTTTAGATACCTTATATGCTAATTTATTTTTTGCACATCATAATATCATATGTAGTTGTATTTATGAACCCAGCAACTATATTCGTAACAACCATGTAAATAAGATGAACGACGGATGCTCCATGTCAGTAACATTAATCATGATGATCAATTCCATTAAACTGATTGATGAATGCTCCATGTAAGGTGACTGATGGATGCTCCATGTAAGGTGACTGATGGATGCTCCATCTAAGGTGACTTATGAATGCTCCATGTAAGGTGACTGATGGATGCTCCATGTAAGGTGACTGATGGATGCTCCATCTAAGGTGACTTATGAATGCTCCATGTAAGGTGACTGATGGATGCTCCATCTAAGGTGACTTATGAATGCTCCATGTAAGGTGACTGATGGATGCTTCATCTAAGGTGACTGATGGATGCTCCATGTAAGGTGACTGATGGATGCTCCATCTAAGGTGACTGATGGATTCTCCATGTCAGTAATATGAGTCATGATGATCAATTTCATAAAGGTGACTGATGGATGCTCCATGTAAGGTGACAGATGGATGCTCCATGTAAGGTGACTGATGGATGCTTCATGTAAGGTGACTGATGGATGCTCCATGTAAGGAGACTGATGTATGCTCCATGTAAGGTGACTGATGAATGATCCATGTAAGGTGACTGATGGATGCTTCATGTAAGGTGACTGATGGATGCTTCATGTAAGGTGACTGATGGATGCTCCATGTAAGGTGACTGATGGATGCTCCATTTAAGGTGACTGATAAATGCTCCATGTAAGGTGACTGATGGATGCTCCATGTAAGGTAACAGATGGATGCTCCATCTAAGGTGACTGATGGATGCTCAATGTCAGTAATATGAGTCATGATGATCAGTTTCATAAAGATGATTGATGGATGTTCCATGTCAATAGATGATTGATAGAAGATCCTTGTCAATAGATGAGTCATGGATAAATGTCAAAAGATGACTAGTGGCTGCGCCATGTAATGACTCATGCATCCTCCTTATCAATTGATGGTTAATGCATGTTGCTTATCAACAGATGGCCATGAATGCTTCATGTCTATAAGATAACTCATGGATGCCACATATCAATGTATCAATGAATGAGAGTATTAGTACAAGGAAAACCTTAGGTAACTTGGGTATTGCTTTCTTCCTGAAACAACAAGCATTTCATACACACAGACCAAACAACAACGACGTTGAACATGTCAAATGTTGCGTTACACCATAATGTAAATAACGTACACACGTCGAATAGTGCCAACAATATCAATGGTATGTACCAAAAGGAGTCAAATATGGGTACCTGGTTCAGAACCAGAAATTCCATACATCGATATAACGGGTTCAATGGAAACCGAGGAGAGCATTGCTTCCAATAAAACAATAGTTATAATCCACTATCAACAGACAGTATAGTTCACGTAGCATATTGTAGACGTGAAGCACCACGCAAAACATATAAACGTCGAATACACAATGCAAATATGTCTTTCAGTTGCCGTGGGCAAAACAAAATGTACCACTATTGCAGACTGCAACCGGATATCAAACGTAGTTTGTTCAACTGACGGAATTTGTGCCTGCAATTACGGGTATAAGGAAACAACGGCTACTTCGAACACGTGTGAAGCAGGTACTGATTGTTAAATAAACGATTCGGTTAAAAGCTTACATAATAATGAGTATACAATAGCGCTGTCGCAAAGCATACGAAAACAAGTTATGTAGAAACAATGAATAGTAATTTAAAAGCATTAGGGACGGGATCATCGAGAATTGTTTGTTTAAAACCGATATACAGACCAAATAATACAAATTTACTGTCGCGTTTCGTTTCACAGTTGCACAATAGATACAACGATATAGAAGTAGGTAAACATTCTCTCTCTTTGAATTATTGCTAAAAGAACAATTTGCATTACCTCCCTTTTGTATGCGCTCAGCAATTTACTTAAATAGCCGATATGATCAATCGTATGTTTGTTAATACTAAATAGTATATGCCCATTAATGGTTGTTAAGTCCAATATTAGAACTGATAAAACTGCAGCATAATATACACATCAAGTCACAGTTACTAAGCCCAAAAACGTTTAAACAGCAGATATAATTATTCTCTCCTGTTAGGCGTATCGAAGCGACTGAGTCAATAAATATTTCAGCTCTGCAGACGAGAGATCGGACGAGATTATGTGATATGGAAGAAAACGAATCAAATATGGGTAAATGGTTCAAAAACAGAAATACCAGATCTTGATATAACAGATTCAACTTTTACCGAAGACAGAATTAGTTCCAATAACACATAGTTGAATCTCCTATCTACAAACAGTATAGATATTTTAGCATCTGTAACACATGAAGCAACAACAGCAAACAAACGGATAATGACTACACAAGGCGAATATGTGTTTTCCATGTTTTTCAGTTGCCGTGGACACAACGACATGTTCCAATAACGCAGACTGTGGTGGAATTTTAAACGTAGTGTGTTCAAGTGAAGGAGTTTGTGTCTGCTCCAACGGTTATAAGCACATAACAGTTACTTCGAACACGTGTGAAGCAGGTACATGAAGTAAAATGAACGATTCAGTTAACAGCTTATACAATGAGACTTTGCAATAGCATTGTCTTATAGCATATAAAAGCAAATTACATAGATACAATGAATACTTAAACTGGAAGGACAGTATCGTCGGGAAGTTTCTCTGAAGACCGATATACATTTGTGTTATTACCTTTGTGTATGCTCAGCCGTTTACTTAAATAGCCGATAAGACATTCAGTACTAAACTATATATACCAAATAAAGGCTATTGTGTCCATTTTCAGAATTAAAATAGAACTGCAACAGAATATACGCATCAGGTCATAGTTATTAAGCCCAAGAGGTGACGAAATGCTCAACTCCTGATAAGCGTATGAATGACTGTGTCAACAATTAGTCAGTCTACTGGTAGTATGTCAGGCGAGCTTATGTGATAGCACGTTGTCCTCGTAGTTGTTCATTCGCTCGATAACATTTCGGTTTAGGATTTCCACGAAATTGTACATGTTCTTTTTTTAGACGAAATTAAAAATAGACTATATTAAGGCCTGCGTTTTGGAGTTATTGCCCTTATTTATTATAATATAGTCAACTGTCAGCTTGTGAATGACTCAAGGAAGAAAGAAAGTCATGCATGTGTTGCCGTCCTTGATTATGCTTAATTAAGGGAATTTTATTTTGTAATCTAGCAATTCCTTTATATAATGAGGTGAAACTTTATATTGTGTAAGATTATCAATGGACTGTGTGTCAGGCACCAACCTCGGGGTCACATGTTCAATGTCATGGATTATTTAGCTTATTACCCATATATCGCTGCAAATAACGATGTTACATTTATGTGCATGTATTCTCAACAGACGGTGCGTGTCCCAACAATTTCAAGGTCGCATGTTAAAGTTAAAGTTAAGGTTATGAGTGAAGGCCGTGGATCCATGACTATTAACCGCTTTCAAAAGATAATCGAATACGACTTGATACTTGTATATATAATCAAAATACGATATGTCGCGCACCAACTAGATATGTGACCAGTGCGTCATTATCGTCTCACAATCAAATATTAATTGATTTAGATGTGGTCACTCTCACGACTGTATCGCCTTAATGAATGCTTGGCTGCAATTGTCCTCGTGTTTGATACTATTACATCATGATAAAAGAAATCATTCATATTCATAAAAACATTCTTAATTCTTCAGAAGAACCTATCATCGCTCCAGTGGGCTCGGGCTCGTTGACAGGTGGACAAATCGCCGGCGTCATCATCGGTGTCATCGTCGTAATCGTCATCGCCTAGATAGTTTGCCGGTATATACATACATATATATATAACTATAACTTAATATTAAATATAAAAAAGTATATGCACTTATTACAGAACAAGTGAAGAACGATATGATTTATACAATGGGAATAAACACAGTTCAGGTGTGTGTGTGTGGGTTGGGAGGGGGATGGGGTGCGGGGACCTTCGGTAATGCACACATACCGGAGAAGAAGAAGCAGACTTGGGTTTATTAAGTCTGTTCTTTTTTGGTAGTGTAAGATGCAACACAGCTCACGCTCCATGCACCAAGCGGTATTCTAATTTAAATTCATAGTGGGCTAGATTATAAAAATTATCAGCCGTAACACTATTGATTCTTACCGCGGACATAATTTTTACGGCCTCCACACTGCAATACACACACGCTAGACTGATCGTCAATAAATACAGAAAAGGTGATCCGTCAGTGGTATTCTAATTTAAAACCATATTGATGTTTACGGTCGCCACAGGGCACTAAACAAACGCGAATAAAGTGTATGTATTTTCTCTCAGCAGTTTTTAAGTAAGCTAGCAAATGAAAAACACAGAAAAGCCTTCTTGAATGTAATGTAACAATAACTGTGTTACAGCTTTAAATAATGTTAGATGTTTTAGCTTTTTAATGCTTTGAAAACGGAAAAACGTAAATTATGTAGACATACTTCTGAAAAATAAATAAATCCCAAACATGATACATTCTCTAACAAACTAGGCAGCACTAATAGGTATATAGGTATAACACAAAGATGCTCATGTATATATGGATATAAAATCAAATTATAGAACGATACAAAGTAAGTAGTCAATGACTTGACAGCAGCCAGAGCAACAAGAGAATACACGATTAAGAGCACGACAAGACAAGATTGCAGAAAAACATCAAACGTTACCGTCCTCTCAGGATTTAGGTAGACGTCATCATAGGGTCCACAATATGTCCGGTCATTCGTCGAACAATGAAAAAGTAAAGCATAGTGGCGTACTGTAGATGGGTCAACCTCTAAATATGCAGTTCATTGCAAATTGATAGTGTCATAGATTGTATGAAAGTGTTCATGACGTAGTATCTTATGAAGTTTGTAAATCACATCACCAAATCGCTTTCATGACATTGTGTAATTGTGGAAACAAAAAAAATTTATAAACAAATATCAACAAGTAACTTAAAAACTCAATACAATCTGGCACATATAGTATTTAAAACATATACCATTTTCTTGTTGGCGTAAATGAAGTACTTTTTATTTGTCGAGTTTTGAATCAGTCTTATAAAACATACTCAAATTGTTCAGTAATGCACTGTGGACAGGGTTGTGTAACCTGTATTGTGGAATTAGATGCATAAACGAAGACAAAAAGAGAAAACAAGATAAAGAAGAAAATACGAAAAATAAAAAGAGCAAATAAGAGAACGGAAACAATTTTAGACTATATTTCATGAAGCAGAAGCCCAAAACCGTATTTATATTTTGTAAATAACATAATATCAATATCAGAGAGGTGTACTTCAGGATTAGCAGTACCAAAATGATACACGTTCAAAGTCGTTGCAATCCATTTAGTCTGTATTGTAATAGATTATGGCTTACATGAACAGACTCAATAAAACCGGGTCTGCTATGTTTATCTGTTGTTTGTGTTTGTTGCTTCCAAGGGATCCCATTTTCAGTATTTATTTTAATATTTATTTTTTTGAAATATATTTCAGGTTACGAAATTAATATTGATTTCAGACGAAATATACAATTCACCAGGATCGACGATGTGGAAGAGCTTTTATTACATACATGTAACAGAACACCATGTTTAAAGTTAAGGTTATGTGGACTTAGACACATTACGAGCATATTGTATTTGGGGGGAGTGGGTGGGTGGGGTGTGGGGGGGGGGGGGGCGAGAATTTCTATAGGTAACTGTAAATCATTGTCGGCCAAACAATTTCATGAGAAAAGTGTGATATTCAATTTTTCTTAAGATTATGAGGCCCACCCAATAAAGCATTTGTGACCAGTACACATAATATCACATTAAATAATGTTGTATATTTATTGTGTTGTGCTCTGATATTTGGTCTAAAAACAATTAAGAAATACCAGATAATTGTTGTATTCAATTAAATTATGAACATATATTTCTTCATTAAAGTAAATCAGAAAGTGTTGTTTAGCTATTCTTACCCTCAATATAGCAATGTTATACAAATAAAAACTAAGAGCGGGCCTCAATTTATATACCTGAGTTGATCAGCCATGAAGCGTGCTCGCTGAAAATAGTCAAGCTTCCCGTGCTTTTTCAATGACCAAGTAGCGTTGGGAAATGTGTCTTTAATGTGCTAAATGTATGGTGTGAGGAAAATGGTACGGTTGTTAATAATAGTAAGTGCAAAGCTGTTAATTTTATACATACAAGTCGTGCACCAATTACAATTTAAATGAGGACCAAATAGTATTGACACTACTGATAGATATGTGACTTTAGGTTTAACATTGCATGAACTTCTAGATTATGGTATAACAGCAAAAATAGTACCACAGGCTGCAGGTAGAGCGTTTCGTCTCTTGATAGCGAAATATAAGTATCTATGTGGGATGCTTTATAAGGAATATACAAAACTTTATGATTCGATGGTAAGGCCAGTAGTTGCATATGGTGCTGCAGTTTGGGGTGATGGAACGTTTTCATTTTATTTCATGCTGTGCATAATAGAGCGATGCAAGTTTTCCTAGGGGTTGGAAAGACTGTCGGTGAAATGGGATGGACTCCACCAATTGTCAGACAACGGAAGTGCATCGGCATTTATTGGGCTAGATTAATCAATATGTATTCTTCTCGAATTCATAAACGAATGATCACATATTGACTGTCTAAATATAACAGTACTGAGTTTAATAACTGGTGTTTTCGGGTTACAACGACGTTTAATGATACTAATATGAATGTATACGTTAATGGCAATAGCCCAATTAGCAATACAAGCTTAGTACAAAGAATCAGTACCTGTATATTTGAATATAGATATAAAATAATCGAACAGGAAAAGCAGCATTCAAGGACGACAGCCAACCACAAACACACACAGAAACAAAGAACAACTTTAAAAATGAATAAAAGGCCAAATAAGACATCACAAATACAAAAGGGTTGACAATAGGGCTACCGCTTTGGAACGGTCAGTGGAAAAAAAGGCCGCTGGGGGTTTAAACCAGGTTTTAGGGTGCACCAAAGCGCACACTTACTCTACCGTCAACACAATAAAACGGGACAGTGTAAATAAAGAAATCCCCGTCATGAACTACGAGAGGCGTTTAACTTATAACGTAACACTTGTTTAAGATGCTATTTTCAGCGAAAGTGATTCGCATAAAAAATGCGTGATTTAATTATGTGAAACTGTCATTTACAACGTATACATTTAAAAATAATCTCCAATTTCACGCGGTTCGTTTTAAATAGCATTTTGAATTAGGTGCAAGCTATTTACCAATTTTAAGCCTATATGTTTCTATTGCCGTCGAGTTTTACCTTACACCAAACAATTCCACAAAATGCGTATCATTGTTTAAAACTGAGCAATTTAAATGTGATCGTATGTTTTATTTTAAGACAAAAATATAAATGTTGAATTAAAAGTCCGAATTTTAGCGCAATATTAAGAAAATAAAAAATGATAGGACAGTTTGCTCGTACGTTAGCGATGATTTTATAAAGTAACCAAAATAAGCATTTTATTCATATTTTGTACGACAAAAAATGAATAGTTTTTTTTGCTGTATTATCACATACCATATAAATATATCTTTGGTCATAATTTTCTTTTTTTCATCATTATTTGCAAATGTGTGTGTTTTGCCCCTAAATCTTCAGTTATATATTTTTCTTTCTTTTCCTATAAGAAAGTAATGAAAGTTATTTTTTATAGAGGAGGAAATCATAACAAAGCCTGCAGCTGATGTTTCGAACTAGAAGTTTCCAAAAATTCATTCATTTTCAAAGTCAAATTTCATGTTACTTTTCGTTGAAATCTTGAAAACCGACACAATGCATATTCCAAACGTTTAGCTTCAGACATGAGCATATCAGACTACTATAACCTTAAACGACAATTTACAAGCATTTTGTTTAAATTGCATTGCAGTTATTTTTATATTTGAAGATTTTTGTTTCAAAACATCATTCTCTACCCTTATTCAAAAATATGGATGCAGCAAAATTAGGAAGCACATACAAGTTAATGTCACAATGCTTTATATCGAAGGAATCATTAGACTTGACATTAAAATAAACATATTTCACGAGAATGTCAATTAATGCGATACAGTTACAAAATGAAAGTGTTACGTTTTAAGTTGAACACCTCTCGTATTCTCTAACCAATAAGGCAGCATTAATAGGCAATATAATGAAAACACAAAGCTGCTCGTGTATATATAAATACAAAAAAACAATAGGCTATAAAGCCACAAAGAAGGTACTCAATGACTTGGCAGAAGCCAGAGCAACAAGATAATAAACCATTGAGGGCACGACAAGACAAGACTGCAGACAAACATCAAAAGGTACCGTCCTTTTGGGCTTCAGGTAGACATCATCATAGGACTGTAAGTGGGTCCATCACCAAGCATGCAGTACGTTGCAAAGTGATATGGTCATAACCTCTTTAAATAAACATTTTATCAAGTTTAACCAAGATAGTATGAAAGTGATCCTGGCCAAGGATCTTACGAAGTTTGTAAATCACGTCACCATAGAAGTCCGGTTGCGATAGTCCTTGTCGCAGAAGAGTTCTTAAATTACTTTTATATTTGGAAAGAAGATCAGGGTTACTATCTTCGGTGTACATTCGAACTAGTTTCCTGTTATGTAGTCTAACTATCATTATAAATGTTATCAATATACACTCTGTTATTCCATATGTGTGCTAATTTTAACGTTAAATAAATATACATGAACCTTCTATGAGACTTCTTTGTGACAAATCTACAATTCTCCCACCCTATTCAACCATAAAATGATATATAGGGTCCTATAGAAACCACAGCGTCCGAACATAGGTGGCATCGTAGGTTCGCACTGTACTGCAAACAAGGACTTGAAACTACAATGAAAGAGAAAAAAAACAACAGAAAGGGTGGTGGAGACAGGGTTGCCCACTTGAAACGGTCAGTAGGCAATAAGGCCTACTGGTTAGCTTGAATCGATTTTATATGCGCACAATCCTCGCTATTATCCTGTCTTCAGCGCCCAAATAGACAAGACAGTGTAAACAAAACTACATCCCATCAAAAGGAAATCTCTAACAATAAAGTCCACATCATAAAGACTCACCCCATAACCACTACAACGCCCATATGGCGGCTTAATTTATTCACTAGATGAATATATGTGTAGAACTCGATAATGATATTGTTAGGGATAGAAACACATTTTTGAGCAACATTGCTTTTTTGGAGATTTTTCTTTTAGTTTTAAGTTTGAAGGTATTTTGTGGCAAGATTTCTTGTTCTTGAAACGGCAATTTGTAACTAAAATCCATAGCATTATCCAAAGTAGCTAAATTTGACTCACACCATTACATATATTCTTACCTGAAATGATAGTTATACCCTATTAAGTTTGTTGTCACCAACCTTTTCGCTTGAACTGGCATCCTTCCTTGCACTCTTTCTTCCGTCCTTCTGTCACACTTTCGTTTTCGGTCCATAAGTCCTCGTTATTTGATAGAACCAGAATAAAACTTCATACAATATAATAGTATATAGAGCATAACTAAGACGTAAGCTGCGTTTAAGAATGGTTGCCGTCAGACTGGTCATCTTCAGATATCCCTCTTGAAAGATACATACATAATTGTATTCTCCATATAGTCCGGGTTACAGTCTATAGTTAAAAGCTCTATAGCTACAAACTTATTTTGAAGAAACGTTGACATGTCCAGTTTATGTTTATCATGCTTTGAGGGTATTATATTTACATGGCGTTGAAATGTATACAGCTATATCTTACACTTTATTTAACTTTATTGCAGAACTATGTATATGATAACCTAAATATTATGCATAAAGACGCGTAGGAAACTTGAAAAGCACTGAATAACATTTAAAATAACGTCTACACAAATATTTTAAAGAATATTTTAGATATTAGAACTACAAAGGGCCATAACTCAGTGGAATATTATCGAACCGGAACGTCATGATATTATGCGCATGTCCACTCGATATTGATACTTCCTGGCAAGTTTTGCGAAATTCTAAGAAGGAGTTATTGAGAAATAGTCCGGACAACAATTGCGTCTACGGGCAGATATTTGAACTACAAAGGGCCATAACTCTGTGGAAAATTATCGAACCGGAACGTCATCACAGTACGCGCATGTCCACTCGATATTGATACTTCCTAGCAGTTTTCGCGAAATTATAAGAAGGAGTTGCTGGGAAATAGCCCAGACAAGAATTGCGTCTACGGACAGACGGACTGACGGACGGAAAAGGTGATTCCAGTATAATTAACAGTATACCCGAGATGGGTGATCAAATGTCATTATACCTCCCGTTAACACTCCTGTATAAAACACATACGCGTGAATTGCTTTATATTATTACCTTAGTCTCTCCTCTCTACACAAATGGTTTAGTCATTTCTATCTATTTCTCGCTATTTCCGTCACTTACCTAGCAGGGATGAAACAGTTCGACTATTGCCCTCACTGACAATGAACTGTTTCATGTGTGATCTGAATGTGCGACAGATTGTACCGTCGGGATAACAAACCTACCATCGAGTGTTTCCTCTATTCGATCCCAGCAGTTAATATTATATTTATTCTATTTAAATATTTAAGCGAAATGTTTCGCTTTATTGAACGTTATCGGCGGATAAGGTCGACGTCAACAACTCTTTATTGACATCATGATTCAACGTCACAGTTAGTATTTTTTGAGTTAATTATATTATTTAGTGATTATCAAATATCATTCGGGGCCCTCTTTCTTATAGAGGCATAACACTAGCTTGGTCAATGTATTAGTTGTATAGTTCTATTATCAATAATCGCCTTGCTGTATTATCAGAAAGGCAATACATACGTGTCGATGAACAAAACGGTTTTAAACCCCCAGTGGCCTACTTTGCCACTGACCGTTCCAAGGCGGTAGCCCTATTGTCAACCCTTTTGTGTTTGTGATGTCGTTTGCATTTATTATTGCTTTTGCCTTCTTGTTTGTCTGTTTGCGTGTTTGTTTCTGTGTTTTGTGGTTGACTGTCCTCCTTGAATGCTACTTTCCCTGTCCGATCTTTTTATATTTCCTTTTAGGAAGTAACGCAGCATCAATCACAATGTTTTATCCTTAACAAATATAAATGTAACAAGGAAGAAAAATAAAATGTAAGCTTGCTGTGCCTTTACCGAGTTTCGTAAAGCATATGGTTTTATTTTAAGAGATAAACTTTGGCAGCGATAAAGTAACATTGGCATCTCTGGTAAAATGTTTATAGCTATAAAATACCTAAAGATTCCTGTCTCATCATGTGTTAGAGTTAATAATCATTATACAAATTGATTTTATGTGAAATCAGGATTAAGACAAGGGTGTTCTTTGTCTCCTTTGTTGTTTAATCGTTTTATCAATGATTTGGCTCTTCGCATTAACGCTTCTGGTAATGGCATTTATATCGATAAAGAAATGGTAAATATATTACTGTATGCCGATGTTATTGTTTTACTTGCAGCTCATGAGGATGATCATCCAATCTTGCTGAATGAACTTAATGATTGGTGCACTGTAAATAGTATGTATGTCAATACCATTAAAAACAACATTGTTCATTTTTTTTATATTTCTTTAGACCCAACTCTATATAAACGTCAGAATTTCTTTTATTTGTGGAACTGATAAGATTGATATCATTGATAATGATACATATGCGGGCGATTAACGATGACTATTCAGCTTTAAGCAATTTCACATATTAAATATAATTTCATGATATATACTGCGAAATTATTAAAGCTTTTGTGATTGGTCCTGTTTGGGTATTGCTTCAGCTATGTGTGAGTCTGGTCACATGTCTGGTGCAATACACTGTAGGTTCAGGACCAATCACTTATTTAATTTAAATTTGTCAAATTATTTATTGTTGTAAATGATTTTTTTTCCCATTTGTCTCTTATAGTACTTTTAGAATGGCAAAATTAAAATCATATGTAACGTTTTTATTGTTTATATATAATACTGTACCATGACGAGACTTAATTAAACTATAAAACAACAACAACAAAAAACAAATCAACAGGAAAACAGATGAAAAAAAATAATAAAGAAAGAATAGTAAAGAGATAAAAACATACACCTGTAATTTAAACAAAGAGCATTTAGATCACCAAACAGGAATGT